>VZRN01003757.1:563163-586792 GCA_013397935.1 Dasyornis broadbenti
GTGTAATTGTCCTTTTTTTTTTTTTTTTTTTTTAATGCTTGTCAATAACAATATACTTTTCATGTTTCTGTTTGAACATAATCCTAGAGATTAGCAATTAGGAGGAAATAATAGGGCCTGATCTTATGTGATATGGAAAGTGTTATTGTTCCTGCTATATAGATGGAGAGAAAATTGGAAGGGGTTCAGAAAAAGGTCTAAAAGGATAAGTCATGCCTTCTAAGCATGGCTCATAGGCAGCTCTGACTACCTAGCTTATTAAAGAGAAGGCTGAGATGTGATTTGATTGTAGTCAATACATGTGGAAAATTTCTCACAGAGACTTTTGTTAGCTAGAAATCGTTTCATAAAGGCTTCAGGGGCTGGAAGACCTTCTTGGTATAAAGCACTTTTGTAACAGCAAAGCTAAAATAACTTTGAGTCATGATGGACTCACAATTACCTAATGTCATTTCATCAAGATTTCATTTACCCCCGCTCTGTGAAGGTCATGCTATAATTCACCCATAAGATAAGTATTTGCTGTACAAGCTAATGAACAAAATTCAATGGTTAAACTACATAATGGTAATACTATTTTCTGTTCTTATCTGCATCTCACAAATGAATTTTGCTTCTCTTTTTGTTGCTCCACCATTGATGCAGTGGTTCCTAAGCTCTTCTTTCAGAATATACTGAAGTTTAAGAATTCTAAAATCCTAACTTTCATAATAGCCACTTTAAAAGTTTTACACTAGTGCCTGGCACTGGAAGTAGAGAACTTGGGAGCATTCTGTCACCTCCAGCCATAGTTAAGACTTCTAACAGCAATTTTCTGAAGTGAGACATTTTGCAGAATTTTCTTTTGTAAAATCTAATATGATTTTTAGATGATAAATAAGTTAAACTGTTTGTGAAATGAAGATAAAACAGAGATAAATCTAAGCTTGCTGCCATTTAATTTTGGAGGTATCTACCACCCATCTCTGTGTTACAAGACACAATATAGGGGGAAATAAAGCTTTTTTTTTTTTTTTTGCTTAAGCTGCATCATCTTTTGCTTTTATTGGGAACTGGAAGTTCCTGGTTCAGACATCAGTGTCTTGGCCAAGTTAGCATCTATCACATTTAGATACAGAGGCTTAATTCAGTGCATGGTCAGTCAACCATGTAGTTCATATTTGGTTCTGGATATTAAGTTCCCAGGCGTTCAAGGGGGCTTGTGTCTGTGGAGTTGCTCTGGGCCCATGTCTAGGGCAACGTGGAAGAGAATAAAGCACTTTGGTGCATGTCAGGAGCCTCCAGTCTGTAAACCTGGCCCTTACTGACCAGAACTGGCTGCCACCAGCCAAAGGGAGTGTTAAACCACCAGCACCAAAAGGGAATGACAGCAAGAAATATGGCTGGCACAAAAATATTGTGACTTTTCACAGCAAACCAACACCGTGTTATTTAGCACAGGTTTTCTGTAACTGTGATACAGTGAGAAAAATCACGGTGTTCAATGGCCCTTAAACTCTCCCTTCCATTTCTGTGATGCATAAATTCATCTTGCTGTTGATACGTACAGTGCGTGGGGCCATAATATAAAATATGCAGGAATAATGGACGACTCAGTATCTGTTAGAGAACCTTTTTGTTTCCGGCGCTGTTACTGCTCCAATTGTTTGCCTGTGTCTTTGCTGCAGTATTTATAGAAAGGAGCATAGTTCCCTTGCCATTCCTGCTGTGTTTCCACCAACCATTAACTTTCTTTGAAATTTCTGAAACATGGGGCTGTACCTGGTCCATTCAGCACTGCAGGATGTTGCGATGGGCTGGAGTATTGTCATGCCAGTCAGAAGACTGGTTGCCTAGGCAAATCACTAAAACTCTATGAAAAGTCTGAGAAATTTTGCATTAACTTCAGTTATGTCTGAAGAGATGAGAATAAGATTGATAGATGCTCACTGGGAAAAGAAAAATACCCAAAGTTTTCTACTAGGCAATTTGTAGAAATCATGGGGAAAAAAAGAAGTGGTTAAGAATGTGAAAATTTAGGTCAAAGTGAGCTATGAAAATGGAAAAAAGTTTTAGTCAGCCCATTTTACTGCCAAGAGAAAATAGGATTATAAAATACAGAGGGAGAAGTGGACAATGTCAGTAGAATGAACTCATATCTGAAAAAAAGAATCCAGAGACTAAGAAGTTATGAGTACTGTTCATAACAGGCAAAGCTGGGTAGTATTTTAGTGAAAATCATAGGGCAAAAGCACAGTTGTAAAGGGCAGAGAGAAATTGAAAATGTCAAACAGACTATGTCAGTTTCTACATAAAGAAAACATAATGAGTTTTAGTCAAGAGAGATTCATGGGACGGGAGCTAGTTGGCACCTGAGCTGCTCCTGAGACATCATTCCCTAAACATTGTGACTCTAAACCCGGCATAAATTCAAACTCACAGCAAACTCTTTATCATTTTGTTTCTGTTGCCTGGAGTACTGGAAAGATTTGCACCGGGAACATGGATAGGTGCTTCTAAAACGTCTGTGATACTCTTCTTGACTATTAACATGTAATACGATTTCTATAATCATGAGACATCACCCAGGATCATCGCCACTCAGGTTTTAAACACCAGCGTCTCTCATCATTCTTTGATGAGACACACCTTTTTCCAGGCTTGATCTTGCCTGTGACATGTTGGATTAATGCCCACTGTCACCTTCCTCCCCAGAAGTCTTCAAACTCATCTGAATTATTTCAGCCACTTTCTGAGTTGTTTTCCTTCTTTAGGGCTCACCACAGGGTGCTCACAGAATGTTTCATGGCCACAGGACAAAATTTTGGATGTGTTTCTGCTCTCCAATACCACGCAACTTAGAGAACTCAGCTCTAAGTTTGAAAACACAGCGCTCTGACGAGCAGCTAGGAATTACAGATACATATGCACTTGAGGACATTGTTATGGCCTAGTTAAACTAAAATAAATTGCACACTTCTAGACTTGCAAGTTTTCTACTGGGAATACTTCACTGTAGAAACGTGTTCTAAATAGTGGCCTAAATGGGAGAGTAGGACCCAAGTGAAAATCATTGATCAGCTTTGGAATGAAACATTGTTCTTTAAATATGAATGGGTTTGCAAATGAGAATTCTACAACATGGAGCACCATTTTATTTTTATTATTATTATTATAATGATAAGTAAACAAACAAGCAAACAAACAAACCTACTGAGCACAGTAATTGAAGTATACTTCATCCTGATCTGCAAATTAATCAGAATAAGGTACAAGACACTGAATGCGGAAGTACGTTTATCATTTAAAGAGACATCTACAAATGCTTTAGCAATCTGAAACTGAAGTTCTACAGTCCATAAAAGGTGAGATAACCTTTACGGATGTGAATATAGAGTTCTAGGATATACTGACATAGCTATCAATGTTTTGGTAAATAATGTCTTTTCTGTGATGAAAAGAAACTCATTTAATACATGGGAGTTTATGTGGTTTGGGGTTTTTTTTATTTGTTTGGGTATTTTTCCCTCAGAAATGTGAAAGTAAGAGAAAAGGTGAAATTTTCCATTTTGGATTTGAGAAACTTGTTTTAAGCTGCAGGTCTCATTCTCCTCTAGCAGTTTTCAGATGAGTTTTGCTTGTGATTGGGTAAGGGGAGGAAGAAATTTTTTCTTTTAACTCTCAGTATTTTCTATCAAAAACATTGATACAAATCTATTAAAAACTGATTTTTAATAAACATGATAAACATTTTAAACATGATCTCTGTTGTAACTTTACACACACACACACACACACACACACACACACACACAAGCACAGATATGTCCACAAGCAGTACACGAGTAAATTCTATATTAACTGTATTTTTATTTTGTTATTCAACCTGTCTAGAAGAAGTGGTCGGAAAAACAGAGTTTAGGTGAAGTTGAGACCCTCTAGTTTAAAGGCTTTGCTCAAGGTAATGAATACTGACCTTCCAGTATTGAATGGTGAAAAAATAAAGTCACAGGCATGTATTAATTTGGTTTACTTATGAAAGGGAAAGCAATATCCCATTCCTTATGCTTGTGCACAGGAATAAACAGATAGGCAACACATTGAATAATAAATGAACTAAAAGCAGCAGAAAGGTTTCATAGTCACCTGAAACTTGGAACAGCTCCCCTTAGCTGTATTCTCTGGCTATGAAATGTTGCTGTTTATTTTCTTGCTTTCGGAGAAAACCAGCCGCTAACAGGTTAATCCCGTAGCACAGTATCACACCTGCAATTGCTTTGCTCTCTCGAGCTCCCAGCAGACAGTCTGCAGCTCCGCTGATGTAATGCTGTTTGGCCGCGCTTTAACTTTCCTCTTTGTGCTCTGTGTATGTACTCACTTTATTACAAGGGAGAAAGATAACCCATTTCCAATCCATCTATCCCAATACCATAAGAAGCTGAGGCAATAACAATTATCTCTATCCTTACATTTTCTCTCTTCTCTGAATAGTTCTTGTACAGTAATGAATTGTAACAGCTCCTTCACACAGATTTCTCTCCCTTATAATTAATGTCCTAAGATATTCTATTTACTGGTGAAGCAGTTTGAATCAAGAAGTGATTACTTTTGAAGTAAACAGAGCTGCTAACCACATTTCACAAAGACGACAGTGGTTTCTCTTAAAAAAAAGCCCCAAACCACACAAAAACTCCCCAACCAACCAACTAAAAAAGCAAAAACAAAACACACAGCAAAACAAAAACACAGACAAAAGACAAAAAATGGATCTTTGTAAAACCAGACTGTGCACTGGGATATTTTACCTTCACAAACACCCCTTCCAACAACCACCACAAGTTTTTTCGTGTCATATTTTTTGTTCTACAGTTAGAACAGGGAGTGTCCTAATGAGCAGACTGGTTTTGAACTCTGGATATTCACGGGTTGAATTAGAATATGCTGCTTTTCTGCAAATCAAAAATGTAGTCAGATCCAGAAGACACCAGAAAGCACAGTTTTCCTGAAAGACAGTTTCTCAAGGAAACATCTGAGTGAAATATCTTGCGTGTGATGATATACTTAATATTCTTAGGGAATTGTGGATATAAAAGGAGCATGCACACAAAATTAGGTAACTGGTGATAACCGGCCCTGGATTGATAGCACAGAAGCAACCCCTTGTAGCTTAGCCCCTACAGCCTGAGCAAGGGTGGAGAAGACTTTCCATTACATAGAGGAATTGCTGCTTATTTTCCTGCCCAGCCTACTCCCCATCCCTGATTTTGAGTCTTCTAGAAAGGGAAATGAATGTGTGTGAAAGGATGTATAAGGGGTGGGATGGCTGACACTTCCTGTTGAGGGAGAAACATAAAAAACTCCTGTTTCATTCCATGTCTTTACAGCATGAAATGTGATCGTGCTGCACTGTGCTTTAGATATACACAGCCCTATCCAGCTCTTTGAGAAGTTAAGGGAAGTGCTTCTCCCCAGCATTCGCTTATGGTAAAATGTTTTTCCTGAGAAATGGGAGGAGGTCATCCACGACTCTTTCTCCTCCCTGCCAGGAACTGAGGTGTTTCATATTTTAGGCCAAGCCACAAGCACTGGGCTGTTGCAGTGTAAGTCATAACTGTTCCATCCTTCACCTGAACAATTGCAGCTGATCTGAATCCTGAAAGTATTACAGAGACTAAAACTCCCAATGTCTTTCACTGCCTCTGAGCCCATGCTACTCCTAGCAATAATAAGGGTAACTCAACTCAGGAAAATGGAGTCAACCAACAGGAATGCTCAGGTTCCTACCTAGACAATGAGAAGGGAGACATTTCACTAGTACACTATGAATTACACTTCAGGGGCACCAAACATGTTCTGTTTGTGGCACGAAGATCCCGTGCATCTAGCTAACACCCTCAGAAGTACTCTGTGGTTCCAGGGCTCTACATTTCTGATGCTGAGAAATCTAAATTAAGCTTCTGAAATGAACCACCAAGATGTGGCCTGGGCAAGGTAACAGAAGTGGTGCTTGCTTTTTGAGACTTTACAAACACCAGCACAGGATCCTGTGTTAGCCCCTCCAAACACAGCCTGAGGTCGCAATAGGGAACTGAATCTGAAATGCCCATATTGTCATTAACTGTATTTGTTCTCTGTTTTGAGCTCTTTACATTTTCTAGGTCATATTTAATCGCTTGCAATTCACTGATGGATCTCCTTAGTAAGGACATGTCTGTGCCTGCAGCAGAGGACATCATTTCACATTCATGAGAAACAAAGCACCTAGTAAGTCTTATGACATCAATAGACACTTGTGGCATTGCATCTTCCTAATCTCCTTCCCGCCCCATACCCTTCACTGTCTTTCCTTACTTTGTTTGCCTTTGAGATGTCTGGAAATCCTTGGCACTCACATTTTAATATTCATCTCCACATTTTAGTGGAGGATCTACTTGTTCCAGCAGCTGATTTAAAAGGGAAAGACAGCTGAAATGAGTAACTAATTAATAGGATATTCCTACAGCGTAAAAGAAATTGTTTCCCAGCAATAATTGTGGTAAAAGTTTGCTAATAGCAAATAGATAACTATTGGGAAGTTCTTATACATTACTTAGATCTGTCCGTAAGGGTCTGGAGATTTGCTCTGGATTCTCAGCTGAGAAGGCTCAACAACTGCAAGAAGAAGCCTTCACAAGTGTCCAGTTTTGGACTAATGGAAGGATAGGACCTCACAGCTTCATAAGAACCTTTCTCCTTTCTGAGAGCTTGGACTGGACATCGCCCAGTCTATGAAATTATAGTTTTACCTAAATACAGTGAAAGTCCCACAGGTGGTGGTGGTAGGAGACCCATATGTTTCCTTACTCACACACAGATGGAATGTATAATAGACACTGAACAGCCGAAAATGTGAAATATGGACTCCTTTCCTCCTCAATCTCTTGCAAATGCTTGCGTAACACCAATGGCAAAAACTGCATTGGCAACCCGGATCTAGCCTTCATCAAAATGTGGGTACTAATTATGTCCCCTCTCTAACAGGAAAGTCAGGCTATTACTATAGCACCAATTATCTGCCCATCCAGCATCCATGCATTCTCAAAAATATTTATCTTCTTTGAAAAGAATTATGACACTGTCTTTCTGGTGCATATTTAAAGCTTCAGTACATAACTGAATTTCTGCTACATCAAGTTCAATATAGCATTCTTGCTCATAAGATTCATTGCTATGGTAAATAAATCCGTTTATTATTTTACAACAATATTGGCCATTTATATATTTTCAAAAAGATGATGGAGAACAACAAAATAATTTTTTAATAATTTATAATTGCCATTATTTTTGAAACAATTATTTTCCCCCACAAGAATAACAGAGTAAGAATACAAAATTACTCTTAACTACCTTTCCAGCATGCTTCTCTATCTGGAACCTTTTAAAATTGTTTATTGTACAAGGTACATATAAAACCATATTTGTTCTGTAATTATCCCTTTGTACAGACCCTGCTTGAGCACTGCTCTATCTCTGATAAACACGAAGCATTGGATAAAAAGGTTCACTGTTTGTTCCAATTGCTTCTAAACAATTTGGTACACCAGATATAATCTTAGGGTTACAATAAATCCTTTTAGAAACTTTTTTTTTCAAAATTCAGATGGTATGCCTTATTGTTAATTTTAAAGTGTATGGAGTTATGTTTTTTTTTTTTTTGCTTTAATAGTATGGAATACATGGAATACTCTATTTTCTCTTGCAAAATAGTGGAGAACTGCTTTCTTGTAGGTAAAATATATGAAAAAATAAGATACATAACATCGTAAGGTGTTTGAATCTAAGAATAAGGTAAGATTTTTGTCCAGAAGCTGTCTGAATATATATATATTTTTTTCCTTTTTGAATGATAGAGTAATCCATTTCTGTAGTGGGATTTGATTGCTAATAAATTTATGAGGTTTGTATGGAATTATTTTGTGCTCTTATTTACTTATTTTCAGTTGAAGAATATGGTAGTTCAAAGTTCAGTTAAGAGATGAGAAAGCAGGAACACATCTGTGTACATCAATTTGCAATTGAATTCTTCCTTTTCTTTCTTTTTTTTTTTTTTTTTTTTTTTTTTTTTTTTGAGGGAGGGTGTTTCACAATCTTGAATTATTCATAAGCAAATAAGTACATGAGCAAAAGGAAACAACATAAGTGACACAATACTGGAGATTTTGTTCAACTATATACAGAAAATATCTTATTAAAGAAACAACATTATGTATCTTACCATTTGATAATAAAATGTATTTCAAGTGTCCGCAGTGCAAAAGTGCATGCATGTAAAAAACCTTTGCACTGCATACACTCAGGGAAGAGTCTGGATGACGGATCTGGTACATACAAAATACTGATTTCTGTAAAATCTGTGTGAAGAACAGTGAGTGTTGAGAAAGGACGGTATTACGGTGACTTCCCTGATTCCCTGCCCTAAGGACAAGCCGCCTGTGTAACTTCACAAAAGAAGCACTTTCCTGTCTGACCTTTAGTTTCCTACTTGCAAATAAATTACAGTATTTTGCCATTTCCCTCACTGTCATTACATTAAGAAATTTTTCAGGCTCTGACTGCCTCAATAAATGTTTATATGATGCTTAAGAATTTGGAACTATGGTGCTCCTTGGATAGTTATTTCCATTGTAAAACAAATGAAGAACAAAGAGCAAAGCCTACTCTCAAACTGGTGGCTGGGGAAAACCCGCTCTGCAGAATCTTGCCAATATAACCAGGAACCATAGTTCTCTACTAACCTGTTGAGACATCCATGCATTGACCTCAGTGACAAAGTATCTGAAAACCTTGCATGATTTTAAGCTATGTTATTTACATCTCTTGTCTAGGATTCATGCTTTTATCTGGTCCATGGAAACGTGCACACTCAAAGACCCCAAATAAACCAAAAACAAACAAGCAAGCAAACAAAAATCACCAGCAAACACAAATGTCGTTTTAGTTTCTTTTTAAAATTACAGTAGGGTTTTCTGTTTTGATTTTGAGACAGCGGGGGATTTATGTTTTATTTTAGGACTGTTCTTCTGTCCAAAAGGAGCACCGCTCCTGCTGGAAGAAGAGTACTGGAAAACACCCCTGATGCTGGAAGTCCCATCATTATGCATCCTAACTGTTCTTACTGTTCTAGGTTTATGCTAGAATCTGTATTGAATGTCAAACAAGCTGACACTCTTAATTTTTTTTCTTATACCACTTTATAATTTTTTTTTGTTGTTTTTGTTATATTTTTTTTAATTGTCTGAGTTTAGACTCTGCAAATCCTCTCTGACACAACCAGCCATCAAGCAGATTATCCTAAGCGACAAGACAATTGACACAGTCTTTATCCTTAAGCTCTTCGGCTCCTCATTCAGATTAGGTTGAGCTCTTTGAGTGAGTTACAGAAGATCTTTAAAAGTCATAAACTTGTTTCCTGTGAAAGGCAATGTAGGAAAAAGAGGGGAATTCTGATGTTTTCACAGTAGCTAGTGGAGTTGGTGCTGAGCAAGTACACGCTGCTAGTTTTTGTGCTAGTCAGACTCCTTTGAAAGCAAGCAAGTCCAGGTATAGAATGGAGGTATTTATATTTATAAATAAAGCTGGAGGCAGATGTTCTAGCAAATGAGGCTAATTCTACCACTTTGGAAGTGTTTTAGCCAACCAATTGCTCAGATTTACTGATATATACAAGTTTTGCCTCCAAAAGGAGCCCCACAGCCATCTTAGACTCAGTTTTTGATCCGTAAGTGTTCTACAAACACCTGCCAGAAATCTGTCAGTAAGATCATACCTGCAGGTTTTGTAAACTACCTCTGCTACAGATGTTTCCTGAGAAATGTTAGTGTTGATTTTCCAAAAACATTCTTCCTAAATATTGACTGTGCCAAATTAAAATGGACTGTATTCCTGCACAGGAAGCAAGAAGAGCATGGCAAAAAAGCTGCACATATGATATAGTTAAAATGGATTTGATTGTTCTAATGCAATGTTTTGTATTATATTTCATCTCTTAACTTGGTGCTTAGACACTCAAGTTAATCCACTGAATTAGGAGAACCCTCTGCCCCGTAACTTTCTAGCTCAGTTCAGTCAAAGAGACAGGAAAAACATCAGTGCAAGAGGAGCTTTATCCAAAACAAAGAAATACTTGCATGCATCTGCAGCCAGGGTTCTGCTCATTGAGAAAGAAAAAACATTCAACGCAGATCCTTATCTTTCCAAAGGGCTTTTCAAGGCATGCCAAGTGGGACCCTTGTTCTGGTCGTGCCAGGAAGCACCACGCTGGTACTGCCTCAGCTGGAAGCCACCCTCAGCATCCATTGCAACACTGCAGCTGTGTTAATAATATTTGGTGACTCCTTTGTTTCCAATTTGAATCTAAAATGTGCAATCTGTACAGGATATGAGCTTATTTCTAAATCCCGGCGGATGAATGTTCCGTATCTTAATAAATTATTTGTGGAATATAAAACCTAGTTGTAAATTAAGGCGTCTGTTCTGATGTGAGTTTATCTTGGTTAATGCTGACACTTGCTGGAGGGCTCAGATAGTTTGTAAGCTGTACAGGGTTTGTCCCTTCCCTCCTCTAAACAGAGCTGACAAAAATCGGCCTGTTTGGTATTAGACAGTCTGAAAGAACCACCAAAACACTTGCAGTCTTGTTGGTGAAGAAAAAAATAATTTTCAGTTTACTATTTTCTTTTTCTAAATGTTGTATGAAGTACATATGACTCAGAAAATCAGTGATCCTTCTTTGTGAAATATGGTATGAAAGGGAATAGTACAAATGAATATAATTTCATTTTGTTTATGCTCAATAAGGATAGGAGCTGCGGCAAGAATCAGCCCAACTCCTGCTGTCTGGTTCAAAATTTACTGAAGTTCAAAGAAGTTTTACTTACTACTTGAAAATATTCTGGATCAGACTAAATTTGAAAATAAGGGCCTGTCTACGTATCAGGGGAAGAAAATAAGATCACAGAACTATTCTTAGAGGAGGAGACAGAACACCATCACAGGGATCACTGTAGTTAGACAAAAGAAATCATTGAAAAGGTGCCGTAGTATTTATTAATTGTGTATTAGCTGAAGTGTTCCCAGCTCCCTGTGGGATTTTGTGAACATGTGACCACGAATTGAGTAGGAAAGACTGGAGAGAGCTGTGATTTCAAACACTCCAGGAGTTGTGTTTGCACCAAAGGTACTAGGGAAAGGATGTAATATGATAGGTATTTTGTTGGTGATGGTTCCTGGGACTGAGATTCTTATAATTGTCATCTTTTCTTTCCACTCTCCCTTTTCCTGTAGTCAGCACTTTCACTAAGAGGTATTATTCTAATGAAAGAAAATCGCTAGTTCTCTAGGCATAAAATAGTTTCTTCATGTCTTATCTGATTCCCCCCACTTTGCTGTGAAAAGCAAGCACTTTCTGCAGATTCTCTATTTTTCATTAGCTTGACTTTTAAAATATTTTGACTTTAACTTGTAAAATTTTTATGAAATAATTTTGTTTCACATATCCCACCTCAGTACATTTGAGGAGCTCATGACTCAGTCTATGTTACAATTCAAAACTCAGAGCTGCACCATGCCTCTACAAAGAGCAATAACCACGATACAAATAATGTTAGAAGGATGGGATGCCACCTTGTGTGCTGGAAGGTGCCAACTGACCTAACATTTTGATCTGGAAAGAAGTGGAATATTTACAACAGTTACCACAGAAACTTTTATTAAAGCATTTTCGGGTAACATCTGGATGTTAACAAAATAAAAGAAAAGAAAATAGTTTTCAATTTTCTCAAGAAGATTTCCTGCGGGAATAGGAAGTAGAGGGGAAAAACACATCACCCCTTTTTATTACTATTATTTTTAGTAGCAATTGTAATGTTCAACACTCTGTTTCTCACAGGATTTGGGAGTATCCCATTCTGTCCTGTTTGAGATCTTTAAAAGCAAATGTAGTCTATAAAACGGGCAAGAAACAATAAAGCGCCAATTACAGCAAGCTTTTTAGCCTACTGAAACGAGATATTGATAGTACAGTTTATATGCAAATGTCCTTATTGGCATCTGAAATATAACATTTGACCAGGCTCAGCAACCTGTATTTAGGCTTCAAATCTTCTCACCTTCTGGTGTTTACAAGTGCAACTGGAAATGTAGCTATAAATATTGAATAGCATCTAAACATTCAGAAAAATAAAAGGCTTAGGGGAGAGCTTTAACTATTCACACTTCAAGGGAAAGATGATTTTATCAATAGAATTAGAGGTTGCTGTAAGAACTAGATCTAGGATATCCTTAATGTTTACTTTAATATTATTCAAGTGGTAACATCTAGGGATGAATTTCAAAGTGATAATCTCAGAAGGCTGGGATTCATACCACGCAACTTTTGCCACCCAATAAAGAGTTGACTATTCCGTGTCTATAGATAACAAAGAAACTTAGATACTTCTAGAAACCCATTCATTTAATCCTACAGCAGATTTAGAGCAGGCAAACACATTTCAGATGGATGAAATCAGCAAAAACAGATATGATTTCAAAAGGTAAAAACGGTAATAAATAAATGAAATTATTTTACTTCATATTATAAAGGAGAGCTAAAGAAAACTGAACAGTCTTTCGACAAGTTGCTGTTTTGTTCCCCAGTTGTGTTTAGGAGCAATATTTGTGAAAGCCCTTTTTGCTGAATTTCAGGGCTCCAACCACCTCCCTGTACATCCCCACAAAGGCACCCACAGCCCTGATTTCAGGGTATCACCGCAGCTTGCACTTAACAAAACTGACTCTGAGCAACTTCTGGTGCTGCTATGGCTCTCAACTCAGCAGTAGGGAGGAAAGCTGCTTTTTCACACATATCGCAAGCTGTGGTTTAGAGACAGAGCTTTACCCACACATTGCCCACCACTACCTCAACCATTCTCAAGACAGCACAGTTCTTAGGAATTTAGAAGACCAAGATTTCCCCTGTAACAAGCAAAGTCACTTCCACAGATCCCTCCCTTTCCAGCATGACCTACAAAGAGGGAATGTCCAAGCTCCTGCCTTATTATAGCCTCAATAGCTACCTGACCAATTTTTCTTCTTCCGGGTGACAGAGATGCCTAGCAGGTGATGTTGTTGCCAGAGCAACCCTTTTCCTGACAACCTAGTGTTCACATCAGGAGAAAGCTTATTCTGTTAGATGTTCTTCTTTGAATGGAGGTCCACCTCCACATAATGATCCTTACAAGCCTGTGCTTCCTCCTCTCCTAATCTCAGCCCTACAAGAAAAAGCAGAGGGATCCGGGAAATGACAGAGGTAAAAGGATCTGCATCCAGGTGGTGCTGTCCTTTTAAGATCAGAGAACCCACACACCGTAATTGTAGGTCACGCAGATATACATCACAAGTATATAACTTCAGTCTTATCCAAGGCAGCATGCTTAAATTCATTAAAGGATCTAGACAGTGAACTTTTAATCTGCATAGCTCATTCCCAAATGTTTAGGCTTCATAGCTCATTCCCTTTTGCATCCATGAGCTCAGCAACATTCAAGCTTTTATTTAAAGAAGACATTTATTTATATAATGGTACATCACATAAAAGAAATAATGTTGCATCACATAAAAGAAATAATAAATATGTTAACATATGATATCTAATATGTAATGTGCAATGTTATAGGTAACATGCAATATACAATGAGCAATACATGATAAAATATAATTTGATTGTATATATGTATCTATGAACACACAGACAATTAAAGATATTAAAGAACTAATAAAACTGGCTAACATGCAACTGTGAGGTGAGCAGGAAGTAAGATTCCATATAGGAAGGATGACTTTTGGGTTTATTACAGCTTTTCAGATATCTCTTTCTGAGGGGTCTGGTATTTGACATTTTTAGACTAAGAACTGTAGACAGAGAAGGACTTTAAAAGCCGTTAAGTCTGGCCCTTATGTTCCTGTAACAGACCAATGCAAGAATTTCTCATTTCCTTCAAATAAACTGTATCCCAATGGGGGAAAAAAAAACAAACACTCAATCAGTGAAGGGGGAAGTATGTGGCTCCATGATAATTTTTCATTTATTGAAAACATAGTTGTTAATTTTCTTCCCAGTTTCTCATACCTTTATTGCTGCTTGTCCTGATGGCTGTTTACCCTTTGCAAGGCAAGAAAAATGTGCAGTATCTTCTTATGCACTCTCCTGAAGGAATAAAATTGAGTTTAAAAGTGAATTCTTTTATAAGCAAAATAAATTATAAGTGAGTGTTGTGGAGAGTTGCATGGTAAATTGATTTCTGTGTACAAATTGTCCTTTTTTGTGATTTGTTGATAAAATTTTAATGTTAGACATGTTAGAACTGCTAAACACATCATCAGGACATGGGAAATGTTTTCACTTAACTGGTTTTCTTTTTTTCCTTTTATCACTGCATTTTAAAAAGCAGTTTCTAACATAATAGTGGAAATCTTGCACTTCAGGTAAGCAGAAAATAGAATCTTTAGTCATTATGAAAAATACATTACAGCACAGTACAAACTTTCATATCTCTGCTATTGCAGGCTTGGATATCTGGCTATCTCACAATCAGGAGGTATAGAAGTTAAAATTAGTACTAAAGCTAGGAGAAAACATTAATAGCAAAACCAAACAAACAAAACCTGAAAAACCCCCCAAAAACCAAATAAACAAAAAACCCCCAACCAAACACCAAACTCAGTCCTTTAAGTATTGTTTCAAATCTGCTTGATCAAAAACTAATAAACTCTTAACTGTAGTATTTAAAAAGTCTCAACAGATGAAAGATATTCAACGCTTCAAACACATATGCAGGAAGATAAAGAAGGAATTGGGAATGTTGTATCAGAATATGGAATTGAAAGTTTCTAGGAAAGTTTAGTAAAGTTTGATAGAAAATAGAAGGGAGAGAGAGCAGTTCCACATCAGAAACTACTTGTAGGAATAAGGAACACTCAAAAGACTAAACATATATAATGGTTCATTCTAGGGCTGAGTCATTGAGTACTTGAATAAATGAAGACTCTTATGCTTATTTCTCAATTTGAACTACAATATTACTGTACAGCCTGATAGAAATTTTTGAGATCCAGTGTACAAAACATTATACATGGGTATTTTGGTGCAAGTGGAATCAATGCAGCTGATGCAAGGAAGAAGAGCATCCCAGAAAGCTCCTGTATAAAGAAAAAGAATAAGAAAAAGAAAAGTTGGATTGATCATCTTGAAAAGGTTAGAATTTTTGACAGTTTTACTCAGAATGACAATTGCAAAGAACTTTTTTCACTTTTCAAGAGGAATTCTGTCAAAATGTTGAGTCAAATCTAGGTCTTTCAAGCTTCTTTCTCTTTCTTCCTGCCTTATTTTTATGTCCTGCTTTCTTCCTCTCTTCCTTTCTTTATCCTTCTTTCTCTCTGTTTTCTTTCTTTCTTTCTTTCTTTCTTTCTTTCTTTCTTTCTTTCTTTCTTTCTTTCTTTTCTTTCTTTCTTTCTTTCTTTCTTTCTTTCTTTCTTTCTTTCTTTCTTTCTTTCTTTCTTTCTTTCTTTCTTTCTTTCTTTCTTTCTTTCTTTCTTTCTTTCTTTCTTTCTTTCTTTCTTTCTTTCTTTCTTTCTTTCTTTCTTTCTTTCTTGTCTTTTTCTTTTTCATTTTCCTTTTCCTTTTCCCTTTCTTTTTTCTTTTTCTTTTTTCTTTTCCTTTTCCTTTTCCCTTTCTTTTTTCTTTTTCTTTTTCTTTTCTTTCCTGATTTCTGTTTCTTTTCTTTTCTTTTTATTTCTGTATTTCCCATTCATTCATTAATAAGGCTTAAAAAAACTCACTCTGTATGTGATAATTGCTATATTGGCTCATAGATGGATAGAAGGAATGACTTGAGCACCAAACTTTCCTTCTGATAACGAATAATCACCGGAGCACTCTTCTCACAATTTTTAAACAGGTGAAGATTTCATCTTTGCCCTTGGGATGTCTACTGAACAAGGCAGAACATATTCCCATGATGAAAGGTTCCCTGGTATTCTGCCAAATTTTCAAATTTTGTTTCATTACTTGAACTGAACCCTAGTAATACTCTTCTAATCCTAATGTCTTTCACATTAAAAGGTCCATGGTCTGGCATGTCCTCTTATCAGAGACAACTAGTTGCAATTTACTTCAAACCTCTCCCCTCAAATTTCTTCCTTTAGGCCAGAGGTAGGCTGAAGAACACATTTCCAAAGCCAGTGAAATTAACAAGATCCTTTCCAATATCTTCTGAATTTTGAAGGAGTGGACTTTAAGAAAGAAAAGAACAGTGTCTGTAACAAGAGGAATAAGTAGTGAACAAGGAAAATAGGAAAAGCAAAGAGAATACACCAGTGAAAGAGGGACAAGAAAAGCAAACCGATAAGAAATCCTCTATTCCAGCTTTGTAATCTTTCAGAGACACACTGGGTTGGTTTCATGTCTACTAGACAATCCTTGATGCTTTGTTGAACCTTACTTGAAATTTTTTAAGCAACAGGGCCTTCATTTTTCCCTTGTTAAATCTCTTCCTGTTTTCCATTTTTCTCCCTTTAACCACCATTAAATGTTTCTGTCTCTTTTTGCTCCGCTTTTCAAATGTCCTTGGCAATGTATCTTGCTCTCCCATTCCTAGGTCCTTGTTTACTCAGGCTAAATAAATCCCAGTCTTTACATCTGATAATTTCTGAATGTGAAACAGGGGGGATGGTGACTCCAGAATTGTTTAATTCAGAGAGCAAGGTTAAAAATATCTTTCTGGCTGAGTATCTTGTTTTATTAATAGTGTTTAATTGATCATGGTGGAAAGGCTGTTACAGTCAAGTGGAGGAGGGTGTTACCTTCCAAAACATTTTCCAGCAAATTTACTTAATTGTTTCTGTTTACTGAATACCCATTAGTGCTCTATCACGCATTAAAAGCAATGGGCTAGATTAATAACAGCCTGCTCACCCCCAAAATATCAGAGCCACTTTATGTATTGATGGCAAGTGACTCATTAAGTTTAAATGGATATAAGCTATAATTTTCATCACATTCTTGACTTTTTTTTTCCTTTTTTTTTTTTTTGTCTTTGTGAAACTCTTCATAACTCTAATGGTTTAATACTTTATAGAAACAGAGAAGATCAGAGGATTTGCCAATTTCATTCATGAGGAAGGATAAATGCTTGGTGATATTAACGCATAACACAACAACAGTTAATTAACATCTTTAACATGTTTGCTGCATTTCTTATTTACAGATTACACAGCACTTTCTGAAAAAGAATAAACAGTGTCTAATAGAGGCAGTAGGAAGAACAATGTTCTCTGTTGTCTGAAGGCCTTGTAGAGCGCAGAAAATTGCTTTTGCTCTGGAAAATCTACGCGTTGCTTTAGACTTGAAGTAAATGAGTTCCTACAAATCTCTGATGAAAATAAAGGGCTCAGAGAGGTCTGTAACAATCTGTACATTAGCTTGCATATTTTATAAAAGTACATATTTTATATTACATATTTTATAAAATCAAGCAAAGTCCCCATGTCTGCCCAACTATTCCATTTTTTTAATAGAGAAAGTCAAGTACAGCAGAGCAAATTTATGCGCCCATCTCCTTGGTTTTCACTGTTCATACAACAAAAAACAACAGAACTGCATTGCTATAAAACAGCATTCCACTTTCTTTTTTTCTTTTTTTCCTTTAAGCTGTTTTATAACACATGGAGAAATTTAGATAACTGTGTCTCTCTCTTGTTGGAACTGGTCTCAGGCTACATTTCTTGAATCTGCTTTGGAGCGTGAAATTCCAAGGCACTTCTCAGTATGTGAAACCACAGTTTTGACTATTTACAAGTCTTGAAATCAGATTCAGGCTAATACTCAGTTACTTTGAAAACAATGGCTTGCTCTAAGGTGCTTCCAGCACTGCAGGATCTTCTGAAGTCTGTGTGGAGCCCTTCTAAAATAAGACTTCAGAGAATGAGACTCTTTCCACTCCAGCTAGTGACTAGCTTAGCACTGTTTTTGTAATAACCACAGGGATTGCTTACTTTACAATGTTGGAGTGGCATGCAGAAAAACAGTAAACAAAACCCCCAGAGGGATTATTTACACCTGTGATATTCTGCAGTGGTCGAGTGAGCCCTGTATTCTTGCATCACTGTTTAAGGGTGGAAGAAGCCACGAGGCTTAATCCACTGTCCTCCATTCGTCTATTATCTATTGTCTATCTAAGCAGAAATATCTATTTCTGCTTACAAGCCTGACTTTCTTACACATGGCACTTCAATTTCTATGTCTGGTGTCTAACTCAGGGTGGTTCTACTGACTTAAATGTGGTTAATCCTACTGTAATTTGGTGCCACAAAGGAGGATGCAGTATATTTTAATATAGCCATGCACAAAGTTATGGTCAGCAACATGTTTCAACTCCTTTAATGTAAAAACACGATTGAAAATCCTGCTTCGTTCTGGTTTTTTTTTCTACTGGTCTACCTGCTCTCTTATTCACACTGTTTATTTGTCCTTAATGCAGGACTGCAAAATGTATCTGCGCATAGTGAAGCAACAGATTTCTATTTATCGTCTGCTTAAGTCAGATAAGATCCTCGTTGTGTATGTAATTTCTCTTTATCTGAAGACTCCTTATGTCTCTCATTTTTCCTTTCATTTTAATGACTTTATTTTCAGCTTTGATTTCATTCTCAGTATCTTTCTTAGTTACTGGATGTTTGGGACTCTTTACCCCTTGGAAAGCTAGATGATTAATTTTAAGACTCACAGAGACAGATTCTGAAATTCATTTTATTCTGGTCACCATTCTTCAAGTTTATGTGTGTTTTCAGCAAAACTGATAACAGAAAGAGTAGTAATGTAATCAAAACAAAGATTTCTTTTAGAATTGAATGCAATATCCATTGAAGCTCCCGAAAAACCTTCCCAATAATTGGATTAAAAGTCATTTTGCAGACTCAAACATGAAATAGATAAACACTTTTTTTTTTCTTTTTTTTTTTTTTTATGCTGCTGATGTTGTGGTAAAGGACTAATTGCAGGACTTTATCTTACAAATGTTTAATACAAAATATTTATTAAAGAGGTTAAGGCAATAGGAGTGTTAACCTTCAGGCTTAGTAATAAACATCCGGACAAGGGAACAGTATTCCTTGAATTGTTTTTTGGAAGTTAGTGTCAATTCACAGGAGAAGCTGCCTTTCAAAAAATCTGTCCTTTATATGTGTGTCCCTCTGGATTTAAAACCGCATGTGTGCATTTACACAATGAGTAGTTGTGCTGCTTCATAGCATAAAAAAATGCCCTTCGGATTAAATGGGTGCATGTGTGAACAAGGTTGATGGAAACATTGATCCAGAATTTTGTTCAGTTGCAAATCACCCTCTTGGTTGAAAGAATCTCTGATAAAATATGCATAACAGTATGAATAATAAGAAAAGTAGCCACAACGTGGGTACAACTCCAGTATACGTTGAAAGCTAAAATTCTTAGCAACTTATCTGTCAAAACCAATGTCACACCAAATTTCTTTGTAATTAGTACATCTTGCACTTGGAGTGATATGAGTGAAGGTGTTAGGTTAAAATAAAAAAAAAACCAAATAAACAAAAACACCCAAAGCATAGACAAAGAAGGTGCTGCAGGGTTTGTTTGACAGCAGATCCTCTTAGATAATAAACTTTTATGCACCTACTGGATTCTTTCTGGACCAGTGGGGAGTGCTGTGGAGTTTTTCAACCGGTCACAGCTACAGCTTCTCTTCTAGGAGTTACTAAAAGTGTTCTGTGTACACATAACAGTTCTTAGATTTGTGAATGTCCTGCTACACCCATTCAGCAACATGCAAGCTCTAATTTACATCCCTTATCTATTCCTTTCAATCTGCCTTTCTGACACAACGAATTATACTGGAATATCGTCCATCTGAAATGTGTGGTTGGCAGCACCTGGATGTGAGTTGAGCTGGTTTCGGAGTTAAACTGGCTTTTCACTCCCTGGAGAAGTCTTTTGTTTATCTTATTTGAGCCACCAGCTGTCGGTAGCCCATGATTATGCACTGACACCTTCCTGGAGTTTGCATAACGGGGCTTCATTGGAATCCTTTAAAATAGTTATGAACAATTGCACCCAGAGTTTTTTACAGCATAACACGTTTGCTATACAAACTATGCCTTAAGAATTAAGAATGCAAATTAAAACAGAGAATAGAAGAACCTTTTGAGATGCCACCTTTAAACATGATGATGTGGTCTGTCTTCAGTCTAATTAGTGTCCATTATGGCCTATTAGGGGTTTTTTTTTCTCATTACATGCTGAAATGGGTCTCCAAAATACTTTTACAACTAATATTAAAAATCACTTTCGAACACAAAAAAGAAAGACTCTAAGATCTTCTTAGAATGAAAGAAATTGATTTTGATTCATATAAATTAAGCTTCCTTACTATAGTAATTTATGAATCATGGAATTAGATTTATCTAACTGATGTTAATCTTGCTCCAGCAAACTGTAAAGTTTCTCTTCTGACCCAATACATAATTAAAAATCAAAATAATAAGATTTATGTTCATTTGTTTATTCATTTTGTAAATCTATAGGCCATTTTGCTGGCAAAGTTTTGAGTAGAAAGATCCAAGAAGTATTGATTTTCCTCTTCTTCATGACTATTTAATTGGTTAAAGTGTGCCCCATTCGCACGAGCCAGCAAGTTGATGCTGGTTACATTTTAATAAATGTACTCCTCACCCGATCAATACATCCCTGGGAAAAAAAGTGCTGCTCTATCATATGTTAATGGGAAGAAAATCTTTTTACTATAGTCAGTCATCATGACAAACAAGAATATGAAAAGTGTTAATGAAATGACCAGCTGTCTATAAAATGAAAGACTCGCAAGACAGTTTCTTTTCTTCCTGTAACTCAATGAAACAAAATGGAAAATTACACTGGAGCTTGTTGAACAGGAGGTAACGTTCACAGTTGGAAATCAAATGCCATAAAGAAAGTCAGAATCAGTCTTAATATGCTTATGAGCCAGAGAATGGAATTCATTATAGCCATGTTGACATAGAATATATTCAAATGTTCATAATGGAGCAATTCAGACCCAGTCCCAAAGATGGATTTTAGAGTTCTGACTCCTATTTCAGTTTCAGGCCGCCCATTGATTTAATTGATTTCAGGAAATCAATCTGAGGTTAGGGGAGTTCTAAGCAGAATCTGAGAGCCTAAACGTGTTGATAGATGTTACTCTTAGAACTATATTTTTTTTCCTTTATCATTTTTACCTCATTAATATTTCCAGTGGAAGCAGTGGGACAAACTGTGTAACCCACTATGAGTCTAACCTAAATATGTCAGATGTCAGCTCCTAGATTTCACAGATTTAAGGACTTTTAACACCAGTAGAACCATTAAATAATCTAGTCTTATAAAGGTTTCTGGTATTTATCAGTTGATGCTGTTGAGTTACATTTACCTAATCAAATCTTCAGTAGCTGAAAGAAAAAGGATTTTTTTTTTTCTTTTTAATTATTTTTAGTTATGCATTTGCCATGTAAGTTTTATAATCCTGTTTGATTACCAAATCAAGTGTGCTTGTAAGGCACCAAAACTTTACTGTCTCATTTGATGTTGAAGATTAGATACAAAAAAAAAGTAATTGAGTATCTCATGACTTGAAATGAGCTGGCCAGTCCCTGGAAGTTATTTTAACTGTTAACCAACTGCCCTATACCCCCTGCAAGACAACCAAGAAAAAGGGTGTAAGCAAGTGAGGTAAAGAGCCTACAGCAGCTGGTATATTGAGCATGGACAAATCTCTGTGAAGCAATAATAATCAGCAAAGGGAGAGGATTTGAAGCTTTCTGTCTTTTTGAAGTTCAGCCACTTGTATCAGAGGTAGTTGGGTGACCATGTTAAAAGAGAGTTTGGGAAATAAAGAAATCCTTAAACATCAGGCACCCGAGACAATCATTTAAGAACGAAGAAAAGAGCTGCTTGATTTATTTGTTGTGAAATGTTATTCAGGAGGTGGAAAAGATGTTTTAATACCCGTTGTAATTTGATTTCTGAAATAAGTGCTCAAAAAACTATTTCATGTGTGGATTCTAGATCATGACACTGAAGTCTACTTCTTCAGGGACTCAGGTAGAAATGGGAATAAATCAATGCTGCAGCTTGACAGTTGAAACTCAGATTTAAGGTGGTTTTTTTTGTTTTTTTTTTTTTTTTTTTTTTGATAAATATTGTCTGTATTGCTTAAACAATATTTCCTACCTTTCAGTGCAATGGAGAAACCCCAGCGTTGTTCTTCCCTTCGGCTGTTGTTCTTCTGCTCTTGTGATTTTTTCACATCTCATTTAACAGCAGCCTATAATGTGTGATAAAGACTATGCAGAGCTACATCAGCATGCACTTGACTAAATTCTGAGCAAATGCTGGAGTACCTCTTCATAGCCTGAGTAATCTGGATTTCTTCCTCCCAAATCACAAGATGTATGACCATTTTCTTCCTTTAGAGTCACTTTGGCTTGAATATTATTCTGCCAATACTTAAAATTATTAATCAGGCAAAAACCCCTCCAAAAACCGGACACGCTGGGAGTATGGGGCAGAAAGGAGAAAATAGAAGAAAGCCTTTTCTTTTAGGGTCTTCAAGAACCTTCTTTCAAGCCTCCATTGTAAATCACAGAAAATTTCCCACATAAAATATTTCTGAGGCCCTGGATTCCAGGTCAATTGCAAAGGTAATAGCAACTCTTCTTTCCTTTTGCCTCCACCTCCAAAAGTCCTCTTCAAGCATATGTTCACAGAAACTTTTGTTATTTTTTTTTTTTTCTTAAGCTTTGTCAGAATTTTCATTCCTCCTCCAATAAAAACTCTTTTCTCAAATACCATTATTCTGGATTCAAACTAGAATGCATTTCAGAATCGCTTACATTTCACCAGTATGAACATCGCCATGTTTTTTTACAAAACAGTGTTTTACATCATAGCACTAATTTGAAGTTTCACGCTTTATTTTTCAAAACCACTGAGGGAAGAACAGTCTTCTTGCTGTCTCTTTTATTTTCTTTCTACTCTCCTTACAATGATTTTCTTTTAGCCCTTCCACTTTTAATTTTGCTCACTATTCAAAAATGTTTCTTCCTCCTAGACACTACTTCTGTATCAGCATTTCTGGCTCATTTCAATTGTTTTGAAAATTCAGCAAAAAACATATCTCATTTTAGTTTCTGTCTGTGTCCTCTAGTAACATGTTTACTTTACCTATTTAAGTGCGAGACAAATATTGAAATATATTTTGTCAGTAACTTGGACAAGTAAATATCTAGTAAAGCAAATTATCGACCAGATAATTTTCTATCAATGCAAACTATTTTGGCTATCTGAAAGGTTAGCATCTATCTAATCTAGATAGGGAGAAGAAGAAATAACTTTAGGGCACAATGAGTTAGAGATATCTGGTGTCTACTCCTAACTATAGGCTTCAGGAAACAACAAGTTATGACTGAAAACATTACTTCTGAAAATAACTTTAAGTGCAATGAAGTGTACCCTTAGTCTAGTAAAAATATTAACCTTTTTTTTTTTTTTTTTTTTTTTTTAATAAATTTT
>VZRN01003757.1:586836-613724 GCA_013397935.1 Dasyornis broadbenti
TTTTTTTAATAAATATTGCCTTTATAGCCATACATCCTTGTGTTTCTGTTTAAATGTTTTGTGTGATTGTAAGGACAAAACCCTCACAAATCCAAAAAGTCTTCACACAAAACACCCACCCTGAAGAAACAAACCAAAACCCCATGCAGTCATGTTTGACTGGCTGATACAAGAAACTGCATACAATGGCTGAATCTTTCGCTGTGCTACTTACTTTGTTCCATTCTTTTATTACTTCTATGGTCTTAACAGATGAATGCACCAATAGCTCATTTTGGTCCTGGCTGAGCTCTGCCTGTCTGGTTTACTGCCATCAATATTGCAGATACAATATTGCATCTAGAACTTAAACTCAGTGAAAGCTTTCGACACTGCTAAGGTCTTGATCCAATTCTCACTGAAGAGACTCACTGAATGTGAATCTTCCCTTTGATTTCAATAGGCTCACAAGGGCTTAACTGACGTGGTACATCAGAGATTATTCACTAAATTCAGGTCTAAACTCATGCTACCTTTTAGTTTATAATTCATAGCAAAAGGACTTGGATAAGGAGTGTTTATACTCATGAAAGTGCAAAAGAAAGAGAAAAAGCTGTCTAAACAAGGGACTATTTGCAAAATATAATGTACAAGAATGTTTAAATGTTCATCTGACTGTGGACTTTAAGTTGATTTAGAGGAGATAAATCTGTGGGGGCCCAGAGGGAACATAGTTTGCTGTGAGATGTTTTTGAAAGTATATTTTAACTTCTTTAAGTTACGAGCCTTATAGACTCTATTATGTATTCTGAGAAGATAACTGTGCAAAATAAGTTCTTCTTTAGTTATCTTATTATTGCTTTCCCCCCACTTTTTCTCTCTCCTTCACCTTCTTTTTTTTCTAATTTATTTTATCCCCCTAACTGCTGCAACTTTTCAAGGAACTCCATGGTGACAGACTGCAGAACGTAAAGCCACCTGAAAACCTCAAGAGTATCTGAAGCCTCAGTCCTTAAGTGAGGCTTTAATCAAGAGAGACATATGGGTGATCTTTCTTCCACCTCTGGCAAGTGAACACAATAGAAGAAAAAATCTAAAGAGTCTAGCCTAAAGAGGCGGTAATTAATGAAAACAGAAAAAAAAAGGTGCCTTGGTATGTTGCGATAAATGTGGATCTTTTGGGAATTTGTCCTGCTATGTGAAAGAATTGATTCCTCATTTTCTTTTTAGAAGTACCATAATTATTTCGCAAGGTACTGCACATGGGTCAGGGCAATCCCAAGCACAGAGAATGGGTGGAGAAAGGCTCTAACTAGAAGGACTTTGGGGTTCTGGTGAACAAAAACTGGGCATGAGCCAGCACTGTGTGTGTCCAGTCCAGAAATCAATGGGTCCCGGGCTGCATCTGGACAGGAGTGGGCAGCAGGTGGAGAGAGGGGATTCGATCCCCTTCCTCTGCTCTGGTGAGACCCACCTGGAGTGCCAGGAACAGCTCTGGGGACCACAACATCAGAAGGACCTGGACTTTCTGAGGTGAGCCCAGGGAAGGAAGACAAAGACGGTCCAAGGGCTGGAGTTCCTCTGCCACAGAGCCAGGTTGAGACCAGGGGTTCCTCAGCCTGGCGAAGAGAAGGGTCTGGGAGACTTTGAGCATCTTCCAGTGCCTAAACAGGCTAGAAGAAAGAGGCTTTTAACAGGGTCATGGAGTGATGGAGCAAGGGGTAATGGCTTCAAAGTCAAAGAAGTTAGGTTTAGATGAAGCATTAGGAAGAATTTCTTGTCTTTGAGGGTGATGAGACAATGAAACAGGTTGTTAAATTATGGTATGCTATGAAGTCAGAGAAAGTTTGGAACAAAGACATTAAAAACATAATGAAGATATAAAAGGTAAAATTAGAAATTGACATTATACTATGCATTACAAAATCAAACTCTGACATTTATCCCATTATACTTTTTTTTTGCAAAAACAAGCCATCAAACTGCATGTTATTTTCTGCAGGAAAAAGGAGAAATGCTAAAGCATGAAAACATATCCTGCTTGAATTTATTTTATCCAAGTTTTTGAAGTTATTTTTCATGGAAAAATTATAGACAGACTCTTTTTCATACTAAACGATTTTTGAAAAACTTGTAATATGAACATCAGAGAGTGAGGTTTCACTATTAAGCAATCACCTCTATAGAAAAGAAAAGCTTGAGGCTTTGCATAAAAAAAAAAAAATTACACTGAATAAGTACAGGGTGTAGTGAAGAAACTGTAATAGAAGACAGATGTAATTGTAAGAGAAAAGGAAAATTATCTGTGTGTGTTTCATCATAAAGATCAGCTGGGATTTCATGTGGGGAATTCAGCACAAATGTCCTTTTTTCCTCATCTATGCAACACTGCTTTAAAGAAAACCACACCACCTTTTCTTTTTCTTGTTTTGTTCTTTTGGGTTTTTTGTTTTGTTTTGTTTTGGGGTTTTTTTGGTAGGGTTTTTTTTTTTTTTTTTTTTTTTTTTTTTTTTTTTTTTTTTTTTTTTTTTTTTTTTTTTTTTTTTTTTTTTTTTTTTTTTTTTTTTTTTTTTTTTTTTTTTTTTTTTTTTTTTTTTTTTTTTTTTTTTTTTTTTTTTTTTTTTTTTTTTTTTTTTTTTTTTTTTTTTTTTTTTTTTTTTTTTTTTTTTTTTTTTTTTTTTTTTTTTTTTTTTTTTTTTTTTTTTTTTTTTTTTTTTTTTTTTTTTTTTTTTTTTTTTTTTTTTTTTTTTTTTTTTTTTTTTTTTTTTTTTTTTTTTTTTTTTTTTTTTTTTTTTTTTTTTTTTTTTTTTTTTTTTTTTTTTTTTTTTTTTTTTTTTTTTTTTTTTTTTTTTTTTTTTTTTTTTTTTTTTTTTTTTTTTTTTTTTTTTTTTTTTTTTTTTTTTTTTTTTTTTTTTTTTTTTTTTTTTTTTTTTTTTTTTTTTTTTTTTTTTTTTTTTTTTTTTTTTTTTTTTTTTTTTTTTTTTTTTTTTTTTTTTTTTTTTTTTTTTTTTTTTTTTTTTTTTTTTTTTTTTTTTTTTTTTTTTTTTTTTTTTTTTTTTTTTTTTGTCTTTTTAGAAGAAAACATTGTCCAGATCACCAAAATTAGGTATGTGAGAGCCAAATTTTGGAAATAAAGCCTCTTGATCTTACAGTATTTTCTGAGTTAGTTAGTTAGTCTGATTTTTTTTTTTTTTTTCTGCAAGTCAGTAGTGAAATTAATCCATTCTAACATCAGTAACTGCGTAGCAGACTCCCAAGACCTAGTAGTCTCCCTGTATAGGGTGAATTTTCTGAATGATTCAAGACACCCATCACAGAATCCGTGACTTGTCCTTTGGATGAGTCTTTTCCTGCTCACAGAGGCAGAAGGGCCATGGCTAAGTCACATTTTCTGGGTGACGCAGAGCTTATTTGAATGGTGAGTGGCACTGGTGCACGGCTATGAGGTGCATTGGATGAGTCTGCTGGACCTGAAGGTCAGTCAACACTCTCCTCCCATGGACACTTTAGAGTGAGTCTCTGTAAACTTGTCAAAATATTACATTGCAACTTACAAGACAAGAATGAAACAGTCAGTTCTCTCCAGAAAATGTTCATATTCAGAGAGCTAAGGAAATTGAAAAAGCTCAACTTTATCTTTAAATTAAAAAAAAACCATTTAATGAAAAGAAACTTAACTTTTGAGGTTTTGGGGGGCCTTACGGTTTTTGTCATTCCTTCTTTTTTTTTTTTTTTCTATCTATTTTTTGATTGGTCGGTTGGTTGGTCGGTTGGTTAGTTTCGGGGTTTTTGGTGTTCTTAGGAAGTGTGGGTTTTGAGATTGCTTCTTTGGGCTTTCATTTTTTGGTTGGTTCTGTGTTAGCTTCTTAATTGAGCAACAAAGTATCCACATAAATATGTGATTTTTCAGTAGCAGCCAAGAAAAAAGCTAGTCTACTTTTTTTTCTTCCTTTTGTAGAAGAAAAAGTCAATGACAGAAACTAAGTTTTAATAAATACCAGAAATTCTACAAGGTAATGACAAAAATGATGATTTTGTTTCCATTAGATTTTCTTTGTATCATCATAACCAAAATATTCCAATCTAATTAGACAGTGTTGATAGCATGCTACAGGTAGATTGCTCAAAGAGATGCAGAGAATATTATTATCTTAATAAACAGTCAACACTATGGAAGAAATTATCTATTCTGTAGTTGAAGTATTATACCGGTGTGTCCTGTTGTTTACTTGTCAGCTGATAGTGTATCAAACCTCTCCTCCAGCCTTTGTGTATCTTGCTATAAGTATTTTATCTGAATGAATCGTCATCCTGTAGTATAAATAAATTCAACTGTATAAATAAGTTAAATCCTATTTTTGAAAGATGCATTTATTTACATCTATTCTTTTACAGCACATCACTTGGAAGTATTTCATTTGATTTGAGAAGGAGAGAGCAGACTGACTGAAAAAAAAAAACAGAATTAACACACAGTAGCATTCGCATAAAAAGCTATCTTTTTTTGCAAATACTTGTGCATTTGTGGGAGTGCTCTGTGCAGCCAGGAAATGTCACTGCGGATGAATTTTAAATAAAGTGTTCATATTTCTTTGGGGACTTTCAGATCAGAAAAGGAAATGGAATATTTACAATTTGGTGCATAATTCATTTTCTGTGGGTAACTACCAGTTTTATTTCCACCCCTAGCCTGAATGCATTGAAACCTTGTTAAAAAATAAAAATCATAAATATTCAGCTATAAACGTGAAGGCTAGAAGGTAGCAGTAGTAATAATAGTAACAATTATAATTGCCTTAATTATTTTTTTCTGTTTAGACATCCAAATAAAAGGAAGGAATAGAAATCCCTGACAGATGTCTTGTATTATTCTTTGAGGAAGAAATACACTTAAGCAAAGCGCTTCCACTTTGATATTATCCAAGTGTATATTTTGCATAATTCTAGATTGCATGCCTCTTATCCTAGTACCAGTTTTACCTTGCCCTGGTACCACTGACTTCAATAGAGCTGCCTCGAGTTTACGTCTTGTAAATGAGAGGTCACTTGGCCCTGCAACTGCCTTTCCACCATGGCATTCTTTGCACCGGATAAAAACATTTCTTTTTCTGAGTTGAGGGGCACAAAACTCAATAAGCAGAGCCCTAATTTCTGGCCTCTCTGCCACTCCAGCAATGCTAATGCACAAATAATTAAATACCTTGATGTTTATACCGTTCTTTAAGATGAAAGATGAAGGGTGGTGCACGAAATACTCACATATTTTTTTTTCTGATTTGGGGGGAAAGGTCTGACAAAGGTCTGGCAAAGGTCGTCTCATCCCACTTCTAACCTGATATACAGCAGATAAAAAGTTTCAGTCTGATTTCATGCCTATCTTAGCACCTGTATCACTCTGCATTTATGGAATATTTCAAAATTGCATTCATTTCTATCCCAGTCAGATCTCAGAGAGGGCTTTGCACTTGATAACAGAATGAGACTGCCAAGTTCCTTGTAAAAGAGGAAATGGCAGGAGTGAATTTAACCTATTTTGAACAAATTGCATTGGCTGACAATCAAATATCATATTGATTTCAGAATTGCTCACTTTATAATTTGCTACATGGTCCTAAGTCCAGCATATCTTATTGACCTCCTTACACCCCTGCATTACAGGCAGCTTCAGGTTTGCTGAGGTGTATTTCCAACTTGTTTTCATGATGGAATACACACTGCCCCCTGCTGCAATGTCACCAAAAAGCCTTCCTGTTCTTTTTTTCACACTAAACTTTCTTTCTTCACTCTCGGTTGTCACAAAGTATTGGACATATGAATGGTTTTGGCCATAAGCTTTAGTGATGTAGATGGTTCATTACTCATTTTAGGACTGTGCAATGTTATATTAACTAAGCTTTCGGCCTTTCAAAAAGCCTTATCATCTACTTCTGCCTTTATCTCCAATGGCAAACAAATCCTGTACCTGGAGTTAAGGTTCACTGAATGACCACGATGTTAGCAGAAGTTAAAAGATTCTTACAGGTAACAGCTGTCTTTTGGAAAAGTCTATCAAAGTACACTTGGAGATATTAATTTTGCCTAACTTCAGAAGTCTAAATCAGATGTGCAATCTAACATAAAAATGGGCTCCTGCTTTAGCCTGTGGAGGTAAATCAAGGCTCCAGAAGGCAATTTGTCCATTCTCACAAGTTTATTTTGTGATGAGACAATCTGTGCTCTCTGCCTGCAACTTCCTCATTCACTAGCTTTGTTATGGGGATGAACACAAAAGGAATGATTCTTACCTTTAAAGCTCCCAAATACCCGAATGGAAACCATTCCATGTCTTTAAAATTAAACTGTAGAGCTGCTCATGGTTCTTTGTTATCATTTTTCTAGATCTGATATTTTTTGGGATTGTATTTCTTTGAAAGCTACTCTCATTTATTGAGTTTATAAAATTGAATATGCATATATAAAAAATCAGCATGCTTTTTTGATTTTACTTCAGAACAAAATAAAACAAATGAAAACCCAACTCCCAAACCAGAAACCACAGTCCCTTCTGCAAAACTTCCCTGTTCCAACTGGAGCTCCTTTCCTCCTTCCCTTCTCCCACGGGACAGCCCACAAGTTTAGCACAGAGAGCTTTAATTTTCCATTGTATGATCAGAAACTGCTTTTTTTAGGACTGCTTCCTTGGCCTTTTGTAAACACACTGTACAGAACATCCGTTTGTATTGCTAGAACTGGCAGGTTAGCCTCTCAGGCCTCTGCTAGCTCTAATTTCCTGTCCTCCACTTTGTTAAATTGCCTGGAGGCTGATGGAAAATGCTAACCTGGAGCGCTAATATTAAATAATGGCTTTGCTCGAAGCTGAGGAAGATGCTGAGCGTACTCCACAGAATCTGTTGCATGCCTTCACTAATCAGATGTCTGTGTCATTCCTCACATTTCTCTTGGGCAGAGATTTTTTGGGGGTTATCATATTAATGGTTAACTATGGAACAGTATTCCACCCATTAAGCTAAATTTGCTTACCTTATACAACTTCTCAGAGGAAAAGAGCCGTGGCTAGTTCCAGGCATTAATTACTGAGCCCACCTTCTCTTGGGGCACATACCTCTGAATGCTTTCTTCAAGTCATTCCTTTATTCCTAAGCACTTGCCATTAGTTTGACTATAATAACCATTTCTATTCACAGAAATCAGTACAGGCAGCTCAAGAGAGTCATTTCTGATATACGGAAAGGTCTTGTCTCATAAGATCACCTGCGTTTTGTCTTGGATTTTTTAACGGTACCAGTTTTGTCTGAATTTAGTATTTTTTCTTTTTCTTTCTCCTGTTTTATACCTACGCGGTCTTTGCTTTAGGTTGGAGCTTGCCTTTTGATCTCTTTTTAAACAGCACAAGGAAATTTTGGTACACAGGAACCATTCTTATACATTGCCATAACTGCAACTGAGAAGACAACATGGCCGTATTAATACCACTTAAATGACAGAAATTATTATCATGGGCTCCCCCTCTAGCTGTGCCAAGAGATGTATTTTAGAATCACAGAATCACAAATGGTTTGGGTTGGAAGGCGGCTTAAGGACCATCTCATTCCAACCCTCCACGATGGGCAGGGCCCCCTTCCACCAGACCAGGATGTCAGGAGCCCTTCCAACATGGGCTCAACTTGTTTAATAAACATAGAATAAGGGCGAGCACAGTGCAGAATATTTAAACTTAAAATTGCAAGGGGCAGAAATTTAAAGCTGAACAATAACGGTAATAATAAAAGTTATGGCCCACTTCATGTGGAAGAGTTTGGATGGTTCTAGAAGATGAAATGTCTTAATAGCAGACAGATAGGGAAAATTAACCTTATTCCTGGCATAAGAAAAATAAGGTTAAATCAATAAAAATCAAACCTTTTTTCAGTATTAATACTGGGGAAAATACTTAGTTTCTTGTCTTCAGTAGACTTTAAAGTCTCATATCTAAATCCAAAATTTGTAAACTGACTTTAGAACTTGTTATGAATTTCTGTAACCAGATAAAGCAAATCTCTTTGTTTTTGTTTTTTTGGAGCAGGGTTTGGTTCTGGTTTTGACTGGTTGGTTGGGGTTTTCTTAGGGCAAGATCTGACTGCAAGTCACTGACTTCAATTATTCATAAAAAGTATACTTTAATATTTATTTGGGGGGCTATAATTTTTTTTGGTTGACTCAAATACGAATTTTGAGGAAAAATAGAAACAGAAAAAGCAAAACTATTGCTATTTTATTTTGTGACTTCAAACACTTTTTGTGTGCTTTTGAGAATTTTCTTTTTATTTTTTTCCACTATTAAAAAGCTTTACAATTAATATACATCAATAAACTACATTTTCAACACTTTTATGTTAACTCATTGAGTTTGAGTTGGTATTGTAGTACTTTGACAACCAGAAAAACAAATTTCTTAGCAATTAAATCCCAATTACTAGATGTTCTAAAGATATTTTTAAGTGATCATACTCTACCACTTAAATCCTAACAAAAAAATTCTATTTAACAAATTTGCATTGCTAACTCCTGATTTATCAGGTTTTTCATTTTCAGAAGCCTAAAACTTATGTTTAATTCCTTACCTGAACCAGGGCCTGAATCATGACTCTCACCTATTCTTTCCCTACCTGCATCAGCAGTGAAACATCAACCATATTTGTACTTACAGTTCTTTGTGACACCATCAACACATGAACAAGGTCTCTGCAGCTATTTCTTTTTCCCCTCGCCTGCAAATAGTTTTCATCTAAAAGGCAGAATCAAATAACTATCCAAAATAATGCAGATATTTGTTTATCTTACCCTAAGAAGAAATAAAACACACATTTATACACTCCGGGAGACGCACACAGATGTGCTTAAGGGATGAAGCACTGACTTCATTGCAAATGACAAAGAAACCAAATGGATTGCTGAAAGCAATATAGCTTCTTCCCACTCTGCAAGGGAAAATGGCTGCAGCTCCTGCGCCTTAACTGTCGAGAAAAAACTTTATTATGCTTTCTCTCCCTTGCTCTTCCCTCTCCTCTCTCCCTCCCTTTTCTTTCTCAGTGTATCAGTTCATCACGTAGCAAATACGACTTCTCCTCAATATATCTCTCTTTCAAATTTCATTGACCTATGACCCATAATGCCCCAATTTCCTTCAAGTACCTTTATTTATGCCATTCCTAGGACCTATACATTTTGATCTAAGAAACGGTATTCTCTCCTCAGTGCCTATGGAGCACACTTTCCAGGTACCATCAGTTCAGAAAAAGCAGTCACCCAATATATGAGATTGTGACAAGGTATAATGTAATGGTAGTTATGTGAACCTCCAATAAACTAGTGGTACTTCACAGATTACTTGGAGAGAAAGTCTTTTAGCGTGCTTGAAGAAGTATGAAATGAATTTCATTTCCTTCTCATTTGCCTTGCTTTTGAAAGGTTTCATGCAAGATATGTGACCAACTATTATAGTACTAATCCATCCATGACAGAGCTCAATTTTCCCTGAGAATTTACTTCTGAATGGGCTGCAGAAAAACTTGAAAGCTGAAAATTAAAGTACACTGAACAGAGCAACCACTGAGCTGTGGGCAGCTGTCTGTCAAGAAAACCAGTTGGAACAAAAATGTAAATTAGATTTTATTTTTATTTATGTTTTTAAAGCAATCTGCAGAGGTAAACTTTTACAGCCCTGTGTGTAAACAAGAGCAATGAGATGGAAGTGATGACAAGCTGCTGTTGTTGTGAGTTATTCTCATTAAAGTAAATATAAAAAAAAAAGGACCATGGGTTATTGACAGTTTTAAAACAGAGCACTGTACTGTATTTAGTCACCCATTATGAGCATAAACCCTGTGGTAATTCAGGCACTCATTTTATTTTTTTTTCCCTTCGTGTCACTAAACCAGATAACTTCAGTAGGTTATAGCCACAATTCTTGAAAAGGGTCCTGAGAGCGGCTAAAATGGATTTTAAAATGCGTAGCACAATTGAAGATAATACCGTATAACTAGAGTGCTCAAGTGAGTGGAGTAAGCCGGTTACGGATAGGGCGCAGACAAGGCTGTGATGGGGCAGGGATACGGCACTCACCTACCCCGTGATGGAGACAGCTTGTGTCACACTGCAGAACCCTTCCCACTGCTGCTCCATGCCAGGGGAACAGGGATGGGAAGGGACGTGGATGGGATGTCTGCCAGGGAGGGAGGTGCATTCATTCCATTCTGCACCAGGGAAGATGCCCTACAATGGGATCTTAAACGTAACAGCTGTAGGCTATGCCAAAAACTTCAGATACCCTGGGAGCACGACGAATGGGAGGCTGGCCTCACCCACCTGCCTCCCACCTGCACGCTTTATACTGGCATGGCCATACGTGAAACTCAGGGTGGGATTTACGTATTTCTGACTGTGGATGCTGGAATAAAAATGCTTCTGTCTGAGATAGTCACCGTCTCCTGGGAAAGGGGGAAAACACAACCTTTTAAGAACATATTTCATTTGACCCATCTTAGATATGGGCCTGAGATGAATATTGTCTCAAGAGCTCCCACTGTTATCTCTCCACTGGATGTGAAGGAGGTTGGATGAGTAGCTCAGCTGGAAATGTCTACATGAAGGCAGAGAGTTCCCATCCTGATGTGTTTCCTTACATTAACAATATAGTGATTCTCACTCTGCAACTCCCTGTACATAAGGACTAATTTCTCCAGAAATATTGACAAATTTAATCTTGGCCTAAAAAGCTCTCTAGTTTGACTGTGAAAAGAACTATTTTTGTGGCACATATGATTATATTCTACCTCTGCCCTGCAGCAAAGCTGCAAACATTTGTGAATTGGCCTGAGGCAAAAAGTTATATGTTGTCTTCAACATCTGATAATCATTGCCCTGGAGAATGAAAGGTGAAATGGAAGGATATTTGGTGAAACCAGAAAAACATGAGATTCCCTCTCCCTGAACAGAATTCCAATAGGACAGATCAGTAGAGATGCAGTAATTTATGCCATTTAAGAACGTGACATAATCCCATTTTTTTATAAATACTATCTCTTTTTTTTTCCAATAAATGTTAAAACCAATGCAAGCTAGAAGAGGAGAAAAGGTCCATTCCCCTGCCATTGTGTGACACCGAAGAAGTATTCCTGAAAATATTTTTCAGTGTTTTGACAAGCACATGTTCTTGATCCCTACAGAAAGTTTTCAAGGTGTTGGCCCCAGGGAAGCTCATGGCATCTATGAAATTTTATTTATAAAAATGGCCAGTAATATCAGAACTTCATTAGAATGAGTGTGGTTTTTTTTTTTTTTTTTTTTTTTTTTTTTTTTTTTTTTTTTTTTTTTTTTTTGTAGTTGGCATTTGATGGATACTAGGCATATAAAACTTTTTCACACTCAAGTTGGAATATTTACTGTCAGTCTCGTGGTTGATCCCAAAATATTTAAAAGGATTCATGACAACACTTTAGTCCCACATAAGTAATTTACATGGTGTCCAGTACACAGTTAAACTTCTCTTTATTTAATTCTAGATATTTTTATGTATCTCGTTTAATCCCATTCAAGTTTTGCCCACATATATACTGGCATTATTTAAAATCTTGCTTTTTTTTTTCTTTCATTACAACTGAAAAGGTAAAAATCAACAGGCTTGTAATTGAAGAGCTGTAAGTGCTTGTCACAAAGATTTTCCCTCTTTTGTAAATTAAGTATTTTCACAAAGATACCATTCATTTGTATTTAGGAGATTTAAGCTGCCATAAAGGGTCTCGATATTTTATTGGAAAGATCAGATGTCAAAAATCTCACTTACTTGCAAGAGTCAGAGGTCCTGGAAAAGATATTCTGTCACTTCTTTCTTGCAGATAGATTGCGTCCCTGGCAGTAAAAAGTTGCTTCATTATATGATAAAGAATGATTTAAAGGAAGCATAGCTTGCCTGAACAAGACCATCCCTGTCTCAAAATATTTGCTCTCCTTGCAGGGAAGAGACACCCTGGTCCTTTCCATTTTAGCATGCTTTATACTTAATGTCAGCGTTGCAGGATCTCAACTATGAGCACCTACCAGTTGTGAGAGGTTTTACTGTAATAGAGGAGATTTCAGAATTTCAGGAACAACAAATGTCTTTAGGTTTAGGAGCTGAGACCCTGGAGCTCTGTTGGTTCATCCAGCCCAGGATCCTGCCTTCAGTAATGGTTGATGCCTGGGACTCCGAGTGTGCTGCAAGACCTTGCTCTGGGAGGGGTTTCTGTGCAGGAAAAGTACTTCTGACTTCCCAAAATCTCTACTGGCAGTTTCCAGAATGACAAATCTGAGTTTTCCCCCTCTTTTCTACTAATAATGCAGTTTGTGAAATTTCATCCAGCAATTTCTGCTTTTGGTGATTTTAAGTACCTGAAGACAGACAAATACAGAAAAGAAAGGAGCTCTCTTCAAAAATAACAAATATAAGAAAGAATTTGTCTCATATTTGTAATTACATTAAAATAAAGCAAACACGATTTTATATATTGTAATCTCTTTTTTTTTTTTTTTTGCTGAAATACATTCCCATGAGCAAAGAAAAAGTAAAAGCTTAGAAATACACTCCAGTGGGGGGAAAAAAAGTCCAAAAAACACCTAGCAACTGTAATGTGATTTTTGTTCGACATTATACTAGTGGGTACTTATTTTGGTGTGGTTGGAGATTGGGGTGGAAAACAATGACACACAAACCACTCAGTTATGCAACTTGCTGAGACATTTCAAGGAAGAAAATTATATTCACTTGCACATGTGAGTGTCTGGAAATTTAGTTATTTGATCTCTTTCCGTATAATTTCTTTGTGCCCTGTAAAACGAAAGTGTTGTCGCTCTTGGCTTTGCATTGTAACAGAATTATTTCAATGTTAAGCAGCACTTAGGACATGAGACTCTGAATTTAAGACTTGAGCTACTACTGTGATGAAAATGATTTGTAAGTAAACCCAGGTGAGAATCTGCTGTAGCCATTTTCTGTCTCTTTACCTTTGTTTCAACTGGAGAAGTATCATTGTTTATCTTCCAGCAGAAATTTTGGAAATTTTTTCCTACAATAAAATTTCATACTTTTGCTCATACATCAAAGCAATGACCAGGATATTTGAACTAATCAGAACGATTCCTTGAGGTCTTCCAATTCTAGACATATTGTAAAGGAATTATTTAACTTCCTTTTTTTCCTTTTTTTTCTTTTTTTTTTTTTTTCATTTTTCTTTTTTTTTCAGAAGGGTCATGCAAGTGTCTAAGCTTCCCAGCATGTAAAACCAGAACTTTAGAGAAACATGTATCGAATCCCATATTTTTCCTGTGTCTAGAATTCTGTTGGTAATCATCCATTGAAATGAGGTGAAAAAGAGAAAGAAGAACATACCAATAAATATGACAGAAGCAGGGAAGCAGAAAGTGGGAGAAGACTACAAAATATCAATGTGAAAACCAGCAACAAAGAGAAAGGACCACAGGAAATAGGCAGCTCATGGGAACTCATGCTGGGGCTTTTGTTACAGAAGGAAGAGCCTGGAAAACAAACAGAACCATAAAGTTTGTGCTCAGTATGTGCCTTTAAGCCATTGGCATTAATTAAGATTCTATGGCTTACAAACAATTATGACATAATTAAAGCGAGATTCTTTCTACAGTAAAACAATAAGAAATGACTTTCAGAAACCGTGGGAACTATTAAAACGGCACATCAGTACCAAAATGAGCAATATTTACTAGTATTAACACTATTAAAATGCCTTTTGAAGACAAACTTAGGCAATTATTACTCAGAAAAAACTCACAGTTCGAGATATAGAACAGTGATAATTAAATCCCTTTCTCTATATATCTCTAGTTTTGGTGTTTGACAGAATGGAGTCTTTAAGAGAATCTATTTTAATGGTCTTGAATTAGCAAGATTTTCTAACGGAGAGAGTGCACTTAGCGGGAGGCTGATATCTACTGAAAGCTTCATTACTGATATTATTAGATAGATTAGGGAGCTGTTTTAAGGGCCCATCCTACAGAGGAATATACCCATGATGTCTAAGTCCTGCAATGTCTTGCAAAGTTTCTGAGACTGGGTATTGTGTATTTAGACTCAGATGCCACTTATTGCAGGAATTTTGGAGCACAATATGAATTCCTCTTATATTTATGCAATTAAGACTATGGGGAAAAATATGTTACCTCTACTTTTAAATAAAATCTTATTTTGCTTGACTTCAAAGAAGTCAAAAAAGAAAACAAGCAAACTGTTGCAATCTGGGCAAAAGAAAAATTTGGGAAAGGAAAAAACCAAGAAAACAAACAACAAATAGAAAAGTATTTCTTAGTCATTATCCTTTTATTGTTCATGACACCACAATGTTCAGCTTTGCAACATAGTTGAATCTGAAGAGAGAAAATATTTTTCTTCATTCTCATATAAAAATTCAGAAAATTTTTAGAAGGGATTGAAAAGGAAACAGTGTGATTCTTGTCTATGATTGACAGTGGATGAACATCTCTATTGCACATATTATTACAGGAGATTTGACACCTGGTGTCGTGGCATGATCTCTTTACAACAAAATTCAGTCCTTGATGCTGTTTATTCATTCTGCATAAATTTAATTAAAGAAATGTGCAATAACATATAAGTAGGGGGATGCAAATTTAGGTGATACAGAAGAGAAAAAGGTCAAAGTTTTGTATGAATAGTAATATTTTTATTACATTTAGGCATAAATGAGAATGAAAAATGTAGATAGGAATAATTATAATAATAATTAAACATACAAAAATGTGCTTCTGAAGTTAAACTTGATGGAATTCCTCTAGCAAAATATTTAATATGCATGATTTAAAGAAAATAATAATAATTTAAAAAGTGTTCATAGACAAGTCTTTGGTCACAACGATTTGAATTTTCCTGTTTTTATGAACAAAGACGAAATGATTAATTTTGTATCAGTTCAAGGTCAGAAAGTAATATTCTCAGCTGCCCTGGAAGCAGTTGTTATAAAGTTCTTATAATCTTCATTTGGATAAGCCGGCATCTTCTACGGAATTTTACATCCCCTTCTGATCCTGTAGTCCCAATCATGGAAGATTTTCACCAGATACAGATCTGAGCCATGGTGACGTGATACATCCATTCTGAAAATTTTATTAGCAATTACGTTGACTCAGGTGGGTTCCGATAATTTTTGAATTTGATACATTGCAAAGTATTTTAATAGTTTGACACTTGCTTCAACACAGGAACAGACATGACTCCAATGAATAAAAAATCTTATTCTCAGTCTTCTATGTGCTGCATTGTATCAGGAATGATATCTTTGTCATGAGAACCCCATTCTACTCAGATTAGAAGAGTACAAGATGATCCCCTGGTGCTGTAAGAGCTTTGAACTGTAATTTTGAGTCAGTGCTGTCTGGCAGAAACAGCTGTCTGAAACCCACTGAATTTAATCAAAAGGTCGTACTTCATCAGAAAAGGCAAAATCTGCTGTGCATAAACTTCATACGAGAGGACTGCCCCAAGCACTGCAACCCTTTCACTGCAAGCCAGCAAGGCCAAGAAAAGCTTTCCTTGAAAATCATGGCTGGATAACCTCAGTATTAATAAGAATTATCCTATTTGATAGGAATTAACTCAAGCACTTGTTGACCTAGCTGGACCCCTGTGTTTTGATCCTCCATCCAATAAAATGATATTGGATGTATTGCACACTGGCATTATTTTCTCAGGTCAGCCCAGTCCTTCTTCAGAGACCGTAGCTTTCTGAGAGTTATTCCAGCACCAGAAAGGATGTGTTTGTCCTTTACAGATCCAGAAATTTTAATTTCAGCTCTGCTCTAGTAGAAGGTGTCTTTGTCCATGGCAGGGGCTGGGAACAAGGTGATCTTTAAGGTCCCTTCCAACTAAAACCATTCTACGATTCTGTGATTTCATGTCTGTGAAACATGGAGCATCCTTACTCCATCAAACAACATGGTATATTAACATTTTCCTGTTTACCACTAGGTCTCACTTATTCGTTGTAACTCCTTCTAAGTGGAAGCATTAATGTGGGAAAAGTAGGGGACTTAGTTTTCCTGTATTTTTTTAATTGGAATATTTGTAAAGTCAGCAAAAATATTGTTCCTTATATGAAAATTGGTCTAAAGATTAATAGTTGGCCTCATTATCTTATCAGCAAACTAAAAAATATATTCTTCTTGCCTGATGTTTTTTTTTTTTTCTTCTTTCTTTTCTTTTCTTCCCCTGGCTGAAGGAACAAAGTCCAGAAACTTTATGTAGATGGCTGGATAATTTCCCAGGTAGAGCCTTTTTAACTGCAGAAGCGGAAGGAAAAACATCTTGTAGAGAGTTCTTTAAAAAGTGGGGTATTTCTGAAAAAAATCCTTTGTAGTGAAGATCATCATCTTCGCTAGTGACAGTGCATAATGTCTATATCTAAAATATGTTAATCTACAAAATCAGACAGTAGGCTAATTTTATGGCAATGGTTATTTTTAATAGATTAAACATAGAACCTTTTCTGAAATTCAGGCTTGCATTAACGGGCTACCATTAATTAGGTATGCCATAAATATAAGGATCACATCTACTTAAATTTATTGAAGTTAAGGTCTGCTCTCTCTTCTTTCTTCAGAGCATGACTTTTCATTCTTTCCACCTTATGCAAGGAGATCTTTTCAAGGATTATTTTAAGAGATATTTAATCCCAGAAGAAAACACATGATCTCAGAAGGAAGTTGATAATCTTGTAAATAGAGTAGGATAAACATGGTTGATTCCAATGTAATAAAAAAAAAACCCTAACAAACCAACCAAAAACCTTTAGACTTCCCTTTTTTCATGCACTAACACCCTTAGCTAATGGTGATCTACAACAGCCTAAAAGCCAGGAATTTGACACTAACAGTGTTATGCAGCACAAGAGTCACATCTAGGTACAAATTTTTCTCTTTTATTTCTCTATTCATATTTTCTATTTGAGCTCCGCTTGCCAAGGCAATGGCTCCTCAAGCCATTAGAAGTATCCCATTCAGTCCCATAGACATCTAAAAGAGAAAACAAACCGCGTAGAAACTCTTCCTACAATTCTCCCTCTGTTTGGTGCCTAGAAAATAATTTTCCGGGGAATTTCTGCCCTTGGCTTCTGAACTTCATTCAGTACCTGGCTCATCATTCTTGTAAAGGAGTATATTAGCACATACAGAACAGGAGTACATTAGCAATCATAATTTCTTTCAGGTACTAAAGGTAGTTCATTTTGTTGGTGTAAAAAGCCTCAGGTGTTAAGTAGATAGTATAAGAGCTGGAAAAAGATCCCATAAATAATTAAAAAAAAAAAAAAAATTAAGCATAGCTACATGGAGGTTTAGCAGTGGTTTCCATAAATGGGCACTCTGCATATTGGCTTAGCTGATGTGACTTTTTTTCCTGTGATAAACCATAAAACTCAGATTCAACCATTTTCACAGCTAATATTTTGCATATCCTGTAATATAATGTATTTTTTTTAAATCACTACAGATGGGGAAATGCAATGGCTCATGAAATTGGCGAGGGAATATAAGATATTTGGATCAAATCTGCTCTTACACAAGTATGAGCTTGTAGCTATAAGACTGAAAACTCCAATCCTCTGGAACGAAGCAAAGCTTAAACCTTGCAAGAAGGTCAGTGGGGGAAAAAAAATGAAAGAAGAAATACCCTCTCTCCCCATCGTCTCTGCATTGGTAAGCAGCAGAGCCTCAGCTATCTCCAGCCTGAACTGAAGCTTGGTGAGAAGTCTCTTTGGGAGGTCTGACAAAGATGAGTTGCAGCAATAACAGAAGTTGCATGAACGTGATCAAATTCCATGCTCTCTTTCCACTTACAGTGGGAATGAAGTTTGGGCAAACAGACAGATATAAGTCAGTTTGGCACGGCTGGCATTTATAGCATTAACTTCAGGCTGAGCTGAGTTAGATTGATCAGGAGTTGAACTCAATGTTCTTTTTAGGTCCCTTCCAACTCAGGATGGTCCATGAGTCTATGATTACCTCCACCTCACCTGCAAAAAATCACAAACACTGCAAGCCAGGATCTGCCTCAAACACGGGAAACAGGTTACTTTAATGCTGGTTTGTCTCTGAATATAATTGGGTTTGCTGTCATAAGAGGGAAAATTTTTGGTTGATTTGAAGGAAAAGAAGTGATAGTGGACACCATGAGTTTTTTACAAAATATGTTACACACTGCATTTCTTCTGGTATCTTGCTTTTTAATTTTTTTTATTTTTTTTTATCATGAGAGCTAACAGAGCTTCTTGTCTGCAAGAATCCCCTCACTACCGGAATTAAAGCTATATACAAAGGCCAAATATTAATTGTGATCACTATTTTACTTTATCAGATGTAATATTGTTTTTTTAAAGCTTTTCCAGAAATTAGTGAAACTAATTGAAAAACCTAATAGTGTCTACTTAGTGGCCTTTAAGAAATCCTTTTCACAGTCCTTTGGTTTGCAGGCATATATTCACATTCAAAAAATACATGCAGCTGTAATTAAATCTACTTGGAGTCCTCTAACACCATGGGCCTGACTGAGTCCCTTTGATGCCAAAGGGAATCAGGGGAACTCCAGTGTCAGGGATCCTGTTGTGTAGTTCAACAGAAAATTCAGTTTGCAATCCTTCCCATGCACTGGTTTGCAAGACTTCCATTCCCCATACATGGAAAACTGTCCACTCACTCTGAGGAAAGAAGAAAACAAACAAGTAAATAAGAAAGAACTGTGAGAAACCAGTGAGAGAAGCAAGGTGGTGGTAATGATAGGAAAGATTAATGCCCTGGTTCCTATCCATTCGAAAACAGTCTTACCTCTTCATAAAGATCCTCGTGACAAGCCTACCTGAAAAAAAATCCCTCAGAAATTAANAAAAAAAAAAAACCCCCAAAAAAAAAAAAAAAAAAAAAAAAAAAAAAAAAAAAACCCCCAAAAATTAAAAAGCTATGAGACAAAGAAACAGAACCTCACTCCAGCTCTTAACTGCTCAATGTCCTTTTCAGTTTAGGGGAAAGTTTTACATGAGGAAAAATCTGAAAAACTACTCCAGTTGCCCTGACCAGACCACTGGACAAATATAGAGTGTTTTTTCCACCATATTTCTTCACTAAGCAGTTCAGTATCATGTAGATATTCACAATGCACTGTTTAGAATCTTCCATTTGGTGAAGAAAATAAAAATGTGGTGCTATAGAAGCGCATTTGTCACTCCATGAGGAATTGGTCTTTCCAAAGGAGGAGAGAAATTTGATGTTGGAGAAAAGCCACAGGTCCCTTCCTCCAGCTCGACATGATCAACATGAACCTTGCTACTGCAGGAATGGGCATTCATCATCTGTTTAAAAAGTAAACAAGGGGGGAAAAAGAAATGGATATCTGAAAAGTGAAACAATTCAGTCTAGAAAACGTTGGTAGTGTCACCAATTTTATTTATATAAAAAGAAAATGTAACAGCTCGTGCAATAACTGTCATCCTTTTCACTAATTCCTTTCATACATGTAAGGAAAACAGATTTTCCTCTGAGAAATGCACGCACAAAAAGGCACACACAAACAAGTTCACAAGAAGGTAAAGGATCAGTCTCACGTTTTCATTTAAAGTATTACAGAAAACAATAATAAAAAAAAAAAAAAAAAAGAAGAAGAAGAAAAAGAAAAAAGACAAGAAGAAGAAAGAAAAAGTTTTATTTACCCTGGTTTTAGCTGAATAAACAGCCACTGTAGCAGACCATGAGATCCATGCTGCAGTTCTACCAAAGTCTAGGGATTTTTTCTTGAACATTTTCATCCATCTTCAGGTGATTGGAGGATGTCTGATTATCTGGCTCTGGTTTTTCAGTTCCCATTTTGCCAGTTGCTCAAGTCAGACTCTACCAGCTGATAAAACCTATAAAACAACCAAAACTTTTTACAGAATTATAGGAGATCTTAGTTGCTGCAAGCTCTGCAAGTATCCCAGCACCAAAGCAGTTCAAACTCCAAAGTCCATTTCGTGTCTGAATGCATACATAGAAAAACAGCCCACAATTAAGCTTCAGCAGCTATGAGCACAGTCAGGCCTGGAGTTTGTTGATTTAAAGCTAACTTATGCTTCAATTTGCTATATGACTGCAGGATCATTCCTAAACAGTTTTGTCCAAGTACAGCTGAACAAAGAGTGAAAAGGTGACTCTGGGATCAGGCAAAATCAAGTGCATTTCCAGGCTGTACAGTCAGCTGTAAGAAATCTATAAGCTGCCTGACAGGGTCCAGAGCACAACCTAAGATCACCCACCTCACTGCACACAGTCACCCTCAGCCACACCGTGTGGCGGGCAGGGATCATAAACTTCTCTAGTGTAGTTTCATTCTGCTTATGTTGGCCAGTAAATGAGTCCAGCCAGGCTGCTGGACATCTCTGAAATGTAAAAATTCCTACTTGGCATCCCACAAGCACGTTTAAATGAAATGTATTTTAAAGTCAAAACGTAAGATTTGTTCACATACTTGCCAAAAANTAAAAAAAAAAAGAAAATTTGGTTACATAATAAAAAAAAAAAAAAAAAAAAAAAAAAAAAATATCTATACATATATACATATATGGCATGTATATGCATACTGACATTAAGACAAATAAACAATTACAGACATAAACTTAAAATGTGAAGAATAAACTAAGGGGGAAGATACATCTCACATCTCAAAAAGAAACTCTTGCTAAAAGCATGATGTTGTGAAATGTTTGTGTGATTCTAGAGCATGCAGTCAGGAGTGTGCTGTAAGCATCAGGTGTGAGAACTGGGCTGGGATGCTCCACCCTGCTGTGATACCTGATTTCTAACAAAGATGCTGAAATCAGAGAAGAAAGACCAATCAAATGTAAGAAATGAGAGATGGAGAAATTATACCTATATTTGTTACTCCAAGGACACGGACTGCTAAAAGTAAAAAACATACAAGGAGATCAAGAATAGTCTTATTTAGAGAATATCAACAATGTCACAAGAAGATACAGGAAGAACTGAAGTGCCCTCAGAGAAAAGAAACTGGACCAGACCAGGATGAAAGGACCTATACAGTACAGTTCATATCTTTCCCTAAAACCTAATGAAAAACAAAATAATATTGAATTCAACCTTTTCTAGTAAGCCAGTCAATACTGGGGAAGGTGATGAAAATATGCATCATCCACTTCCTTGCCAAATGCAGATGGCAGCCCATTTTTGATACCCTTTCACTTATTGTCCTCAGTAGCAAGTGCTTTAAAGAAAATTATCTAGCTTCTGAGCTTAACTTTATATTTTCGTTTGCTAAAGGTCTAGCTGGCTGTCAATATGAGACCATGGGATGCCTATCACCTTTAAAATGTTTGTTTTCTTAACTTAAGGAAATACATGCACACCTGCCCCTTCACCCTTCCTCCTCTGTGTCTCTTTCTCACACAGACAGAAACCAAAAATCTACATTAAAGTAACATCATTAAGGTTGCAAAGTCAAGCCTGCAGAAATTAGAGAATGTGAAAATTAAGTTTTCCTCTGAACCTTAATTAGCTGAAGGTGGCAGGCACCCTGTGGAAAAAATAGCATGTGATCATGTAATTAAAGACTGTGCCATAATGCCCCCACACAAGGGTGCCAAATTAATGTTGCGCAGGCAAACTTAATTCAAGCATTCCCTAACTTGTTTTGAGCGCTTGACTTTGCAACCTTAGTAATGTCCCTTTAATGCACTTTTGTGTGTGTAATTTTAAACAGAACTATCTTAAAGAAGCTCTTGGTTTGAAATATTGCTGTCACTGAATCTTATTTAGACTCTTATTATATTATCATGATTTCATGGCATTTTAATTTATATTGCATTATTGGGCTGTTAACTTACTTCCACTACTCAATTAGGCTGACAATATTGTTTCACTTCTAATATGCTTCTCTTGCTATTCAACATATTATAATTATTAGAAGGCTATTTATATTTACCTACTGCCAGTTAAACAAGATTCTCTTGAGTGTCGCCATGTTAGCTACAGACCTTGATAGGAAAGAAATCATTGTAATGCAGCCATATAAACATGTTTATAAACTTTTCAAGTTCATGTTCAGAGTATAATAATATAAAATTATAATAATAAGTGCAGAGTAAGACTACATTTAACATAAATAGAGTCTGGCATTGATTGGATCTTTGATTATTTAATGGCATACAGTTAGAATATCGCATGCATGTTTTTATTGATATTCTTTATAACCACTCGTAACACCATGACCATTTAATAGATCTTTGTGTATTGAATACTTTTTGTAGTAAATATTTTCATACCTTTCACTAACATCTCCTTGTTTGAAGCAACACTTCTAAATTCAGAAAGCTGCAGACATCAAAACTCACTGATACATAAACTCAGAAAGCTGCACTTGCATTAATGGATGTGCTTTTTTTGAGATGTTGTGAGCTGGAGATATTTTAAATAACCCACACTAGCATATGCTTTTTAAAATGCCTGTTTCTATCTATTGATTACATAGGATACCAATACAATATGTTAGGTAGTAATTACCGCTGCGATCCAATCTGATCAGTCTTCTTCTGAAGATTGATTTCTAATGGACCTCATTCATTAAAAGAAGATAGTTGGGACAGCCCTTTCCCATTTAATCTTTATTTAATGGTTTAGACAGTGAACAGGTCTGTCGCTATTTTTTTTTTACATTCTGGGTGAGGAATTCAAGCAACCACTTGTTAAAAAAAAAAAAAAAAGGTAAAAGCGAAACATGCTTCTTTTATCTTGCATGGCTCTCTCATCACCTCAGCAGATTTGGGCAGCCTGGAACATAACTGAGCTCTTAACAGGAGAAAAGTGAAGAGATTTCTAGAACAATCCATCCTGGCCCTGCACGGTTGAAAATAACAACTAGTTGGAAAACATAAATTTCATCTAGGCCCAATTTAAATGTTGTTAGGTTTACGTAGGAACAACATTTCAACATTTTAGAGGATTTAATCCAAAAGTTCCATGCCATGTTGTTGCAGCATCCAACAGTTTCATTTTTAATATTAATTTTAGTAGTGCCTCAGGATAAAAAAATGTTATTCAATCCCTCCCTGGAGTTTAAAACACAGAATGCACATTCAGGTAATAATATCAGGTGCCTTCCTCAGTAATCAATTAGCAAAGCTGTTCTTATGTGTGGAGGTGTGTGAGGGGGAGCTTAACACACCTAATTTTGCAGAGCAAGTTAATAGCTTTCTTCCTCTAATTAATTTTGCTGCTAGTCTGAGCTCACTGTAATTGGTATATCCAAAAGCAAGGATTAGCAGAGTGGACCAGACCACTGGCCTGTTTGCTTCAGCAGTGTGCTACCGACAGCGGACATTAGCAGGAATTCAGAGAGGTGGTACATGAAACCCTGTAACGAACAACTGCCATGTAATTTCCTTTAAAGCTCATATCTTCCTCAAGCTTTTTGAGTTTGTTTGCATAACATTTTGCAAGAGAGAGAGAGAGAGCTTGGGTTTGCAGTAGTCCAAACACAACGAGCTCTTCTCCAGAATCCAAATAAGCACCTTTTTGCAGATTACGCAGCTTGAATGTACACCTGTGTTGCACATGGCTACACAGCTGATCTTTCAAACCTGGGTAATTTAAACTGACTGATTTAAGTTTGAGACAGTGTTTTCTTGGTTCTCCCTGGGAAATCCTACAGATATGCACTCTGCTATCACTCTGTTATTTCCTGAGATACATGAGCTTCCCAGCTCTGAATACTTCATAATTCTGAATACTAGAGGGAATAAAAGGTCATTTGGGGAGCAGATTGTCCATTTGCATGACAAGAGGCAATCCATGAGAGCTGTGTGCCAATATCACAGAAGGATCAGAAAGCTAAGGCACATTTTATCACCTCCTTCCCACTGATAGCCTTTATTTTCTGGACTCCACCCCCATTTATGCTGAGAACACTCCTTCTGATTCTTCTCATCCCATTTCTGACTTTACCATCTGACACCTGTGTTTGACCTGAGTTTGACAAGAAGTCTCAAACCTATACTTTCAGAGGTCTTCAGCAGACTAAAGAACAGGTCTGAAAACACCGGAACGGGGTGAGTTGAAGGAAGATCTGTAGCTCCTGACTCAAAGAGTATTTTTTTTTCTCCCAGTCTTACTGCACTCCTCCTCTCAGCCCTATCCCATGATGTCAATAAAGGAAGTTTTTCATTACTTCCTACTAATCATCTCTGACATGAACTTGGAAATCTTGTCTGTGAGAATCAGCCTGTTATATTCTAGGAGAGTCTGAAGGAGAAAAATGCAGATACAGCACCTTTGAATAGTAAGAACTAAAAGGCTTTTTTTTTTTTTCTTTTTTTCTTTTTTTTTTTTTTTCCTATTTTCTAAACAGAGAAAGAATGAAGGCCAAAATCAGTGTGTAAGAAAGATTTAGTATAAAACAGGGCACACTGATCCTTAATAAGAAAAAAAAAATCTTCTGTTATTTCTTAACAGTAGGAGGGAGTCTCAGCTTAAAGTTATGTGTTTCCTTACATGACAGGGCTCTCATCAGCACTCTGTAAACTGCTGGACCAAATTCTCCACTGTGATTTCATTGGGGTTGTAAGAATGGAGAATTTAGCTCCCTGTTGATAGATGGCTGGCTGTGTACGTGGGAGGGGGCTGAGGGGAAGGCTGTTAATTAAATTTGAAGGCGAGATTCTGCTCTTTGCAGCTGAATTAAAAATAAAATACCAATTGAAGTTTAATTACTGTCTTTGCTTACTTGTGCATTCAAACTTGAAAGATGACTTCACACTCTGTTTTTAAGCTCCTGTGGCTCAGAGATGATTATGGAGTTTGAGTGCTATGTGACACACAGTCTTATCAAATACCCCATGCTACCACAGAGGCATTTATGCTGCTGATAAGGCAGTCAGCAAGTGAAGTCTCTGGGCCAAATTGAGAGGGATGCTACCCTGCAGCATGCAAATAGGAAGGGGGTCTGCTTTAGGAAACCCCAGGCTTCCCTTGGCCTCAGTTGAGGTAATGATTACTCATTAACCAGTAGCAGTTATTCATTACTGGTTAACTATGAGATAACTATTGCTGTCCTGCAGTGGGAGAAAAGATTTAATTAAGACTAAATAACAGGAAGAAAACCTGAAAGGACTTCTGAAACAGTGCCTTCTGCCCTTTCTGCCTGTGAAACAGGGATATTTTTCACGGTAAGGACTGAAAGACTGTAGAGTGGATCAGTGCTGTTTCTATTAGGAAGAGGAGGATGTGAAAGAGTCTAATTAAATGCTTTTATATTAACTTTTGCCAGGTAGCTGCATTTCTGGTGGTGCACTTTTGTATTCCCTCTCCTTCCTCCCAAAACACAGGACTTGTGTTACTTTTAATATCACTGAGCATTATTCTAGAAGTATCTTATACAGATTATATCTGGAATAAAGCAGGTTTTTTGATGAGTGTGATGATTTGATTCTGATTAATGCCAAGTACCCACCAAAGGCACTGTGTCACTTGCCTCCTCATCTCGACAGGGGAGAGGAAATATGACAAAAGGCTTCTGGATTGAGGTAAGGACAGGGAGAAACCACTCACCAGTTGTCGTCTTAGGCAAAACAAACTCGACAGGGGGAAATTAGTTTAATTTATTACCAATCAAATTAGAGCAGGGTAATGAGATGGAAAACCAAATCTTAAACCACCTCCACCTCTCCCTTCTTCCTTGTTTTCTCTTCTGGTTTTCTTAACCTCCTCCCCCAGTGTCACAGGGGATGGGGAATGGGACTGTGGTCAGTTCATCACACTCTGTCGCTGCAGCTTCTTCCTCCACAGGGTCTGAAAATCCCCACCCACTTCCCCTGCTCCAGCATGGGGTCCCTCCCATGGGAGACAGACCTCTATGGACTGCTCCAGTGTGGATCCTTCCCACGGGGTCTGTCCTTCATTAAGTGCTCCAGCACGGGTCTGTTTCACAGGGTCAGTCCTTCAGGAACAGCCTGCTCCAGTGTGCCCCATGGAGTCACAAGTCCTGCCAGCAAACCTGCTCCAGCTTGGGCTCTTCTTTCCATGGAGTCACAGGTCCTGCCAGGATCCTGCTCCAGCTCAGGCTTCCCATGGGGTCACAGCCTCCTTTGGGCATCCACCTGCTCCAGCTGGGGCACCTGCAGGGGCTGCAGGTGGATCTCTGCTCCCCGTGCCCTCTCTCACAGCTGCCTCCTCAGCTGCCTCACCATGGGCTGCACCAGGGGCTGCAGGGGAATCTCGGCTCCAGAGCCTGGAGCAGCTCCTGCCCCTGCTCCTGCACTGCCCTGGTGTCTGCAGGGCTGTTCCTCACACATGTTCTCACTATTCTGCTCCAGCTGCTGTTGCGTTTTCCCCTCCCTTAGTTATCTTATCCCAGAGGCACCACCACCATCAACATCGGGCTAAGGGTGTATGCTGGATCCAGCTGGCGTTGGCTTTTTCAGACATGCAAAGTTTCCAGCAGCTTCTCAGAGAAGTCACGGCTATAGTCCCTCTGTTAGCAAAACCTTGCTATGCAAGATGGATACAGAGAATCTTACAGAGTTTTAAGCACTCATATAAGGAAAAGAAGAAGAAGAAAAAAAAAAGGCGAGCACTAAACCCCTCTGAGTCCTTTTTACGAAAATCTTACCCGAGGGTGCTGCAATGTTTGAGTAAGGGTGTCTGAGCTGGTACCACACACTTCTTTACTCCCCTGACTGCCTCTGGCTCTCTGCCTCTCCTTTTTAGCAATTCATTGGAAGCTTAGGTGGAGTTGGTGGCCCATAGCTATAGTAAATCAAACTAATTACATTTCCACTAAAGCTGAAAATGTCTGCAGTGGATATTTTTTCCTTTTTTTT
>VZRN01003757.1:613755-623975 GCA_013397935.1 Dasyornis broadbenti
TTTTTAATTTAAAGTACAGACTATTAATACGTCTTTACTTAGTCTAAATTATACCTTTAATGTAAAGCTAAGCTGAAGCAACCACAGTTGTTCAACTGCAGCAACTGCAAAATCCAAACCCCATCTGCAATGCTGTATTGTTAGGATACCTGTTCATCCAAGACCATAAAAATGGGGGCTGATGTCAAGGAAGACAAGCAAATGATCCTGAAAAACCTGATGCAGGAAATCCATAACCTTCTAGAAAGCCTGCTAGAAGCAAGGTGAGACCCACTGGGGTATCTAAACTCATAAATCATGCCCATGAGGACTATTCACTTTATCTTAAAGTTCACATACATTCAGCAAGCAGAACAGCTTTTCCACTTCCATTAACTTTGCCAGAATTGATGCAGCTGTGCACAGACAGATGTTTTGTACCACTTCAGATGTGATGGGGTGTTCTGTCTGTCCTCGGCTGGTAGTCCAGGAAATCACAGTCCTGGTATTGCAGGTGTCCCAGCAGTTACAGATCTTCTGTCAGCTGCTCAGTCAGCCTGTGGTATCTGGGATTCTCCTTGCTGAGCTCATCCATGACAGCTCCAGTGTCATGGAAAACAGTGAGGTGTAAAAACCTAACTCTGAAATATTTTAGCTTGTGAGTTCAACCTCACCCCTCATCTCCTCAGGGCTTCCTTGGCCATCTTTTGGCCAGTGGCCAGTCTGCTAAAAAAATCCCAAAACGTATTCACAGAACCTGGGCCAGTGTCCAGCATTCGAGATATTTGTAGATACCAATTACTTGCTGCCTCTATGGTAACAACATACACTTGAAGCTGACCTTCTCATGTTTGTGATGTGGAGGTCCCCCTTTTAAGAGTAAAAACATACCCTGTATATTTGATGTTCATTTCCAGGATGAGAGATGTATTCTTCTTACAGTCATCCTGTGGATTTGCATAAGTAGTGGTAATATCAATTGGAAAAAGGAAAAGATGAAACAGAGTTTTCCAATACTTTCATTATTATTCAATGGGGTTGTTTAATTGTCAAAATTAATGAATAATTACTGGATAATTTAAGGGTAAACACAGTCCTTTCAGTGTATCAGACTAATCAAATCCAAACATTTCTGTCTTTCTGCGAAACAGTTAACGTTTGGAGCACAGAAGATAATGCAAATGAAAACTATTATGTGGAGTTAGTTTAAAGATACGCAATTTAAAACTGTAGCAATTGTTTTTGGTCAGTTTCTTGCAATCTGCAAGGTAATTTTTTTCAATTTATTTGGAATTAGTCAAGTGCAGTGTTGAAAAGGCAGAGTGAATTGATGTTAAATAGTTTTTGGAAGATGTAATTGTCTGATGATTTGTAAATAGCCAAGCTTATCAAAAAAGTAATTTAAATGTTATGCTGACAATTTTGTTCAGTTTGGTGTACTCTGTAAACTTGTGAATCCAATTTTTAGCTCTCATTAGAATCAGAATTCTCTTTGCAATGCTAAATGATTGCAGGTATTTCTTATGTGAGCCCAAAGCTTCTGTTGCTGAACTTTCACTGATCCTCAGCCTACACAGAGACCACACAGCTGAGTTGTAATTAAAAGTGCTTCTGTTTCCGAGTTGTCATAATCTAGATATTCTGTTAACAAGGAGAACTTAACCAGTGCAAGTAATTTATAATCATGCACTCATACGCCACAGTGATGAACTCAACACAGAAATCAATCCAGTTTTTAAATGGCTCCTTTCATTCAGTTTTTAATTGCTCAACACACTTTTTTCAATTTCTCATGATTTTCTCTGAAGAGTAAAATTTGAAAAATTCCTGCCTTGTTTTTCTCTCCAACAGTTACAGAGAGAAAAGAAAGGGAAGAAAAAAAAAAAAAAAAAAAAAATCATAGCTGACACAGAACTCCCAGCCAAAAAGAACTTGACTCTGTGTTTTTCAGAACTAATAATAGTTTTTCCTATGGTCTCATGAAATTATTTTTAATGTTGGCTTCAAGTTTTCTTGTTGTTTCTGCATTCACACATTCTTGGATGCATTCCAATATTTTATTATATCCGGTAGTACTTCATTAAAAGAATACCAAAATAAAAACATACACATACCAGATTAGGAGATATCATAAAACTCAGCATTGTTACTTTAATGTTAATTCAACTTTCTTGCATACATGCATTCAGAAAATGCAATTTATGATAAAATCATTCCATTTCTGCAACTGGACTCTTCCTGGGTCACCAAACAGCTAAAAGTCATTATTCTAACATGGGTAGAAATAAACCAAGGAGGAAGGAAGACTGATGGAGGTTGTAAAGCATAATGGGAAATGAGCTAAAATTAAGAAATAAACACCTAGGATAAATATGCATGGGGAAGGATGTTGGATGACCCTTTGATCTGGACTCATAAAAAAAGCTTGCGAAAGGTGTGTAAAGAGAAAAGCCACACAATCTTCTAACTGTCTCGCCTAAAATGTAACTTGCCTATTTCAGAAACATAAAAACAAAACTTAAAAAAAAAAAAAAACCAAAACCAAAAACAAATTAAAACAAAAAAACAAAAAAAAAAACAAACAAAAAAAAATAAAACAAAAAAAAAAAAAAAAAACTTAAAAAAAAAAAAAAACCAAAACCAAAAACAAACTAAAACAAATAAACCAAAAAACAAACAAACAAACAAAAAAAGCCATGAAAAAAACCAGCAACAACAAAACCCAAGCAAACAACCGAACAAAAAAACCCTATGAAAATGCTTTTAAAAAGTCAAAATACAGAGCATTCTAGAGGAACAAAGCACGTCCTGTAAATCAAAGGGGTGGGTTTTTTGTCAAAAATCTCAAAGAAATGCTAATATTTTGACCATGGAGTTTATGCTTGTGGAATTCCATGCTCTTGACAAAAAAATGCTTTGACAAAAGAGTAAAAACCCCATATTTTTATCTTTGCAGAAAATAAAGAAAAGTATTATGCAAAGTCATGTTGTCCATTTCTACCAGCAGCTGGTGACATGTGCCATGCTTTGGACTGCTTTGGACTTTTCTGCAGCCTGTATGTGTCCATCTGAGCTCGGGCCTCCTTTTAGTTCATGAGGAGAAATGGACTTTTTGAGGAGATTTTAAATTCTTTTGGTTTATGGAACAAATTAAAGGAATTCATTTTACCTTGTATTGCTTATTTTAACACATCTCTTTATTACTGTGAAGGTATCTAAAGCCCCATGCTCTGAAGAGTCCTCTTGGTGGAGATGCCTGTATGCCGAAGGTCTGGAGTCAAAGGGCATGTCTGTACCCAGTCCAGATTACACAATAATTCTAAGTTTATAATCATTCAGAGAAGTTTAGCCTGTGGAAAAAGTGAAATAGAAAGAAAGTACAAAAAGAGAGTGGTGATTTGGATAATTTCATTGCAAGGTACACATACCCTGTTAGGGAAAATATTAAGTAGGAAGGTGCACTTTTATCCAGCAGAGAAAGCCCTGAAAAAGTCTAGGAGTCATAACAATGCCAACAGTAAATCTGAGATTTTCAGCAGTTGAGAAAGAGTGAACAAGCTGCATAAAGAGCTCTAGATTCTTTGTCACAAGTATCTCCACAGCAGGAGTGCAAACTGCCTTGGAAAAGATGCTAAACATACACAAAAGGGTTAAAAACATGCATGATTGAGTTGTGCATGGGGATAGAGAGTCTGACTGGGCAAGCTCTAAAAATTTAGAAAATATTCCAAATAATCTCTTTCTTGTCCTTTCTCTTCCTCATGTTTTTTCCTTCTATACTAGATCAAGTTGGCCTGGAGCTGTTTGTTGCACTACACACACAGCAAAGGTTGGATAATTTCTATTGAAGAGTCTTACCCAATGTATTTGAGAAACTGTCTTAAAGTAAGAAAAAGAAAAAAAAAAATCTTGCTCTCACCATTTAAATTCTAGATAATTTATTCACTATTCTGGCTTCAGAGCACCAGGTCTGAGCCTGGTACACCATCTTTTAAGGTTACAGCCTGAGGACAGAACTGAGAATACAGAGCAGCTTGGTTTGTTTTACTTTTCAGTACTGTATTTTAATTAGAGTTGGCTAAATCTTCTTTTTTTCCCCTTCTTTCTTATTCTCCCTATTTCTCTAGTCGTTATATATAGGAGAGCGCTTGAATTACAGATATATGTACACCTGGGTATACACATATATATACACACATGAACTGTGTACATATATACTTATATATGTGAGTATAAATATATATATATATAAATATATATATATATATATATCTATTGCATCACTGCTCTGCTGTTATATTCTACTGCATTGAAGAAAATGAATCTTTTCAAACAGGTGAATTTTCCAAAAGAAATGGACCAGACTCAGTTCATTGAATAGAAAATGTAATGGTGATCTAAACCTATTACCTTCAATGGAGTCTGTGACATTTTCTTCAAGCATATTGATCTGCTGGAGAGAGAGGTAGGGGACCGAGGGAGAAAGGGAACTTTATTTTTTTTACTCACTGTGTTGCGTCAGTCATTGTAATGCTAGTCACAATGTATAAAAGACTCATAGACTCAACAGGGCTGGTCCTTTTACAGGGGCTGCAATAAACAATTCTCTGAGGCTGAATTAAAAAGCTGGTTTAAAATCAACTCCATGTGCACTTTAAAACCAATGCAAATAAGCCTCATACTCCTCTGCTCCGCTCCAAAATTTTCCCTTACGCAAGAGTCAAACTGATTTCAGTCAAACACACCCGGCGCTTGTCCAATGGTCCATTCTTCTTTTGTAATTTGTAATACCTTTCAGCTAGTTAATCACATTTCTCTCCATGCATATCTATTTCTACTAGGCTGTTAATAGAGACTGAACTAATTTCAAATGTTATTTAACCTAATTTGGATTGGCAACGTGTCCTTTAGAAAGGGGTGGGGGGGGGAAGAATACCATCACCAGACTGTTTCTTGTATATTTTCTAGGTTTATTTTTTTATATTTCAGTTTATTTTGTTTTGTTGTAGAATCATGTCTCTACAGATTAGAAAAGCAGCAGAGAATTCTGCCTCATTATAGAAGTGACATTTGTGCTGTTATAGTTAGGGTTATGTCAGTGTTTCTATTATAATGTAATTCCTCGGCTTTACTGAATAAAATAGTCTCTTACTTGTAAATTTTTTACATGAACATTGTGGATTCAGGTTTGTTACTCTACTTGTGACAACAGATATTCCATCTTTCCATTGTATAGTTGTTTTTTGGTTTTTTTTTATTTTTATGCTGCAAATATTTTTGTGTTTAAAGAACACTGGTAAGACCTTCAAACTATTACTTTGCTGGTAACATCACCAGTAGAGATAGAAGACACATTAAAATTCTTTGGCAGGATCACAGTGCTAGTAAAGCTCTTTAATATTAACATAATATTGAGTCCATTTATTTTGGCATTATCTTAATTTGATCCATTTTGCACCTTGTCCATGGTATATATATTTTTTAATTTGTGCTAGAGCATGAAGCTATTGCGTTTTGTTGTAATCTGAATTTTATAATCTTGCCTATTACTTACAAGCAATCTGCTACTACAGTTGTTCCCAGGTGTTTTTATAAACTAATTTAACATCTGTTTGTACTATGTAACAGTATCAACTTACAAATGGGCAATAGAACCTAGCATTGTTGAGAATTACTATGCAGATAGATGAAGTTACATTAGTAAAAGTAAAAAGCACTCAGTATTTTATTGTAACTTCGTAAATAAGCTTTGTTATCAAGATTATTTTATTTTCAGTAGGGCTTCTGAATTGAATGGCTAGGTTATTTACAATAAAGTATCAGCTAATATGTTTTATTTGGAAGTAAATAAATAAATAAATAAATACTTAGAGTCGTAGTTAAATTGAGTTTTAAAGTTCCAAGCCATTCTTTACCCATAATGTGATTCTGGGATCTAAAGGCATATATACAGCACGTGTTAGCAAGTGAACAAATGTAAAGCGGGAGTTAAAAAATTGCTCTGAATCATTAGAAAGATTTAATTAAGATACAAAGCCTGTAAAGTTGTCAGGGCTGCACCGAGAGTGGAATTTAGCCCATGAGAAGTATCAGCCTAGAGCTCTGAGTGTACATGCTACAAACACCTCCATTCAAATCTGTTTACTTACCTTGGCATATTTAATAGGAAGAAACATTGTCTAGCGCTGCTTATTTCCTTCGAGTCCCTGCCATACAGTGCTCCTCTTCAAATATTTTCCAAAGTGGTCCAGCTACATGTGTTAAGAATTGTCTGATTAGCAGAGAGAAGCTGGGGGTTCCTTGGCGTCCCTTGAGGTTGAGGTCTCGTTTACCAACGTGCTTCACACGTAAAAGGAATAAGGCACTGCCCCAAAGAGGTGAAAGGAGAGAGGAATTGCTCCCTGTCTTTTTGGAGATAAGGTTGAATGTACACAGAAATGTAATTTGTCAAGGGTCACATGTGTCTGCAGGGCAAAGAGGAACTGTGATCCTAAAATTCATACGTACTCAAACTCCCGAAGACAGCGCAGAACCTTCAGAAGGGTCAGCTCAAGCCACCACACTCGCATGATGCTACATCTTGGCCAGTGAGAATTCCAAGTCTTCAGGACTTAACAGGGTTAGACATTAGGACCAGAGTACTGGTGGAACCAAGACAAGGCAGGCAGGTGGGTTAGCTCACAGTTCTAGCGCAGAAACAAAACCAATATGTTCTGCTCAGCTTTGTCTCTAACAGTCACTTTAAAAACCTACAATAAGATTTTATCCAGCAGAAAATGCCTGTTCTGTGGTATTTCCACAGATAAAGGTCTATTCTGTGTGGATTATCATTATTGACTGCGTAGCACAAAAGTAGTTCAAGAACATTTTGGGGGGCATAAAAAAAGAGCACATTCTCTTTTCCTGAATTTTGCCTTTGACTTGTCATTGTTGACTATTGTCAGAACAATAATTAAATGGTAGTTCAGCTCTTGCTTTAATGGTGATGTTCAAATTTAAGAAATAGAAGGGAGCATTGTTCATTTGTTCTGTTTTGTTTTTCTTTGCTTGGAACTGAAGAGATAATGTAAAGGAACAGGGAAGGAGGGATATGACAGAAGTGACACAAACACACGAAAAGGGGGACTGAAGAGGTTTTTGGTTGGTTTTTTTTCCCCTTATCAATCCTTTGATTTATAAGGATGGGTACAAACATCTTTTTCTTTTACAGAAAGCTATGTATACACGTACATTCAACTCATCCCTACGATAAAATTAAAAAATGGCTGTGGAAGAATGGGAAACATTTCTATGTTACTGTGACATGCATGATCTTTAGAGTATTCTTAAATGAAAAGTAAATTAAATGCCTTGAGACAATAGAAAATACGCTGAATATCTCCAGCAGAGAACTAAACATAAGGACCACTAAGACCTTTTTTGAAAATGTGACAAAAAATGATATTCAGTAAGTGGGGAAAGTAAGAGAAATAGCTAAAAATGTGTGCAGATATCCAAACATTTCACATAACGGTGTTTATTTTACCCCACTTTGGTCACACATATTCTCAAGTTATATATATATGTGTGTGTGTATATGCAATGTCAGACTGTGATAGAAGCAAATCTCCAAAGGAGTACAGGGAAATACGTGACCAAAAAGAACAACAAAACTAACGACTGCTAGTAACTGTATCAGTTTTAATACATAATTACTCTGCTTACTTCTGTGCCTGGAGATGTGACTGTGAAGTACGAGTCCCTTGCAACCTCATCTAACATCAGGATTAGCCCTGCTATTGACAGGCTGACCTCGCGAGGTTTATTCCAGCCATGAGACTACAAGCTCCTGATATCTTCAGTGTTTCTAGGGTGGGTAGGAATGTCAATGAAGATGTTGTGACAGACTTGAGCAGGAACTATCAATATAAATACTGATATCAAGGCCAAGGGGACTTGATTGGCGAGTACAGTCTTGTCTGAAACTTGCGCTGCTGCAAAGCCCCTAATTAAAATAGAGGCAGCATGAATTTGCAGCATCTTATTTTGATGCAGGCACATTCTTTGCCTTTTATCTCTAGACTTCTTCCTGTTCAGGGACTAATGGTGATAACTGTCAACTGGTCTAGCAAACCAAGCCACTTCTTAGGGAAGGATGAGGTGTGATCATTTACTGTAATGGCCCAGATTGACATGCAGCTGTAAAACACACTGTGAGGGAGCTCAGTCCACAGTTCTAGAGCATGAAGGGGGCATTTGTCATCCTGCTCTCTATTTGCCACTTTGCAATCCTTTGTAGGACTCCTAGTCACGGATTAGAGGCCAGTTATGTTAATTGTCTGACATTTTTGTGGGCATTACAGTTTTTACATCCAAATTCACAGAGAAAATGTTTGTCATTGTTAATAAAACATAAAAATATGTCTGATATGTGCATAATTCTAAGAGAAATATCCCCCCAAAAATGTCGCCTTACAGAACATATTCACAACTACGGAAAGTTTTAAACCCTGTACTAAATAACTTTTGCATTAAAATGTCCATTTTTTTATATTGAAACTTCTCTTTGTAATTGACTGTACATGGATGAAGTTTTTACTCGGTCACTTGCAACTAGTTAAAGAAGTTGTTTTGACTTTTCCATTTTATTCCAATAGTGTGGAAACATTATCTTTTTCTAAAGGTAAAATATTTTAATAAAGAGAAACAAATGAATACGTATTTCTAATGTTGATCTTTTGTTTCTTTTAAAACATTAATGGTAATCCCACATGATACAGATTTTATTTTGTAACATTAAGTGAGTAAATATAATTGCTATGTGGATATACACATCAAATAATCTCAGCGGGGAAAACTAAGTACACTGGAAAGTAGAAATAAAATTATTTATCCAGCTGAAGCAAAAGTATTTGACTCCATGGAAATGAAATGTTTCCACATTACAAAACAAAAACAACAGTAACAACAACCACATCCCCCATCCTGCACAAACCCACCTTTTGTTCTAAACATATTGCTTTACATGTGTTTTTCCTATAATTTTCACTTTAGGGAAAAATATCCTCATTCATCTCAGTAAAGTCCTGAAAAAAATTTGGGGGTGTATTGTAGCTGTCTCCTTGATTAAGTAACTGCTCATCAGATTATGTGAAAAAGAGATAGGTGATCACATTGTGATATTTGATTAATGTGCTGCATGAGAGGGCTCATTGTGGCACAGCCCTCATCTGACAGCAGATTTTACTACTCTGCCAGGATGGTGTTATGTCCAATGACTTTTGCAGAACAGTCATGTTCAGATGTCCATGCTATGAAATCTGTGAAAATCTCTAAAAACTCTCAGATGCAAGAGGCAAGATGGTTCTGCCTGTTGCCGTCAGGAATTATGTCCAATTTTCTATAATATTAGATCTTAATGTAGTGAGGACCCATTCTGGTAAACTTTGCCTTCTCTGGCCCTTTTTCTACACTTAGGAAAGCCTGCCTGGTCTCTCGTTGGACTGTTGAGCTGGATCTGCACTGGATCTTGTCCAGTTTCTTATGTATTTTCCTGAACTTGATGGAATTACAAAGGAACAGAATGACCAAAGATAGAAACACAGGCAATGTTCATGTAAGTGAAGCAGTATTTAACTTTTCAGACAGTGGCAATTATGATTCATTGAATTAACAACCATTTTCAAAATATCTGGATGGATGTGGTCCTGGATTTTGATTTTTCTGAATTATAAACAAGGACAGGTCTGAAAGGACAGAAATCTTCATCCACATGATAGCAGGCAAATTTCAAATGAAAAACCGTGGTAGAAAGCTACATTCATTCAGATTTGTGCCACTTTATTGTGAAAGAGAAAAGAAATGGGTCTGAAAGCTTGTGGGGATTAGCAGGAAGGAACCCACATTGCATACAGCATGTTCCAAGTAATAAACAACAGTGTTATTAGTGAACATAAAGGCTGTGATAAACAATGCCATGATGTTTCATTCACTCTAATAGGCAGGAACAGATAATTGGGACAAATAAAGTACTGAAAACTGTCTCTAACCACCTTTCTGAGCTGCTCTTGGAACAAGTGAATCAGGTCCTGGCATGCTGCAAAACTCAGCAGTAGCTCTGGAAACCACGTTTTATGTTTCACTAAAAGAGTATGTTCCCGTTGCTAATGAAAAACAACAGAAGCTAAAGACGATCACTTGAATTGTCAGATCTTCTTTTTTTTTTTTTTCCTTTTTTTTTTTTTTTTTTTTTAGAGGCGGAG
>VZRN01003757.1:623987-634178 GCA_013397935.1 Dasyornis broadbenti
TTTTTTTTTTTTTTTTTTTTTAAAGCGGTAATGAGGAGACAAGGAGACAATTCCACACATTCATCAAAGAGCTTGCAGAACTCTCTGGAATATATTTCCCATTGAAGTCACAAACATTTCTAACTATGGGCACTTTTAAACTAAGCTAAAGTTATTTGTCTTATCTTTCAACACTCCTCTCCCTCTTTCCTCACATAGCAGTTTGTGCATGGAATAGGCGATTCTATTTTATTTTCATCCCATCTGTCCTTATTTTCTTTTCTTTTCTATTTTTTTTTTTCTCCAGTGCTTTTTTCATAATTGTTTGAGAACCAGCTAGAGATTTGCCCAGCACTAAGAGTGCTAAGGGAAAAGCTGAGTTGTTCTAATGCATTTGTGTCTGGGCTATCCTCAGACAGCAGGGGGGTTTTGTCATGTCAGCCATATTTTAAAATTTTGACAACATTAATCTTGACATTGAATCGTAATTACTCCTCACCTGGGGTTTGATGTACCCAGAATTGCCACTTGCTGCTGTGAGCAAGTGTTTCACATTAGCAGTGATATAAGCCCAGGTAACTCTTTAAGTGGGAGGCTGGGGGAAAAGGGTCTTGGCAATTTGCTAAAGCTTTTTATGTAGTCTTAACAATGTAAAATGCCAGCCTAGATTTCAGTAAACTGAACACTCTGAGATGCTGCTTCTAGAAATGCAGTGGTCTGGCAGCAACGGCTGACTTTCAGATCAAATAGATAGCAACACTTTGTAACTTTTAAATGAAAGAAAATCTTTTTCTGCTGCACTGACAACTCAGATCAAGTGATAAAAAACAATTTTGCATGCGTGTGGAATATGTTTTGTCACTCTTCATTCATGTGCTGTCCTAACTTTCATCCAAGAGTTGTGCCAGTTTTGCTCTAACAAAGATTCCAAATATTCCTGCTGGATCAGTGCAGCCATGAAGGCAGGTGAATTGAGGCAGGGAGAAATTAACAGAGTGACTGTGTTGCACGTGGGTAGGTTAAAGCCCTGGGTTTTTAACTGCGTGACCAGACTCTGAATTCCTGCTCATCCCAAAGTTCCTCTGTGACTTTTACTGCTAAGTGATGTTTCTTCGGCACTTTTAACCCAACTTTAGGTATTAAAGTCATACCTGAAGAACACCCACATCTGAAAACTTGTTTTCCCTGTGTTTCTCCCGCAGACAATTGACAAAGATGGAGAACTCAAAAGAGTGATTCAGATTACAGGTGGCCTTACTCTCCCTCTATCAGGAGCTTAAGTGACTAAGCATGTCAGCTAAATGCCTCGGCTTAGAGCAATGCATCAAAGTCTCAGGACCCAATGGGATATAAGGACTTGAGTATCTAATCTAGGACTTACACAAAATGTACAGTAAGCACTTAAACTGTCATCCCTAGCTGACCCCTAATGTCCGAGGAGCTTAAAATCCTTTGCCACCTGACTTCTTTAGTTTAAAGTTCCCCAGGTACCTATAACTGTATTAAGGCTTGGCAGGGATGAGCAGCCTAACTCACACCTAATATTGATTACAATGCAGCAGCTAGGCTTTCTTCTGCTCAGGTCTCCTGGGGGATCTAATTCTAGAAGACAATCTTAAAAAGGCCTAATAAGCATTTATAGTAATAGGGATATCTATGTGCTGCAGTGGTTTCCACCTCTCTTTTCAAGCAGATTAATGGTTGTCATCTTTTCTTTAAATTAACATCTTAGTAGTTTGGGCACTTTGCAAAGACATGGGAGACGTGCCACACTGCAATGGGGCTCAAATATTTCTCCATCAAGCATGTGCCAAACAACATAATGTATGCCCTCCCAGCTGGAGGCAAAAGGAAGAGAACAATGATTTTCAATCTGCTATATTGTTTAATAATCTGAATTTCGGTGATGGAGTATGAACAAAGAGGCAAAAGAAACACTGTAACGTGATAGTTAGGTTACTTGGTGGACACAGAACTAAACCACCTTTCACAGTCTGTGAAGGCACCGTGACTATAAATTAACATATATGTTCTTTGTTCACATTCTAGCTTATCCCACAGTATCTTTTTGCACGCTGCCATCCAAAGGATCCCAGAATTTAATCCCAGACCCAATAAGAAAAATGTATAAATGCTATGTGTTCTGTTGAGAATCTTGAATTAAACAATCAGGCTTCTTCTTTGATTCATAAGGTGTCTGAAAATAGTTTTGCATCCCATGATAAGTCAGCTCTGTGTCCAAACCCTGAATCTCTAGCAGCAATGAAATGTCATTTTAATATCCAATAGGGGAAAAAAAGTCGACTGAAAATATATATTTCATTTAGATACCAACAAATAAGCATTAGAAAGCCTACAAGAGAGAACCTAGTTTTAGCCACACATCATGATCACACTTATGACCCTTAAAGACATCCAAATCTTCAGAGATGCTTTCCTGACTTTACAGCTCTTTGTGTCTGCCAGATGACCCCACGTGTTTTAAAGGAAAGCTCCAATCCTTTGACCTGAGTGAATCAATAGCCTGGGCCCACTTTCTGCTGGGTGTGTGCTCACACCAGAGCTGGCGAGGAAGGAATCAGTATAAACTGATAGGTTATTTCCACAGTTAGAAACAGCCTTTCTGTATTACTCTTAAGGAACGTTGCTGAGATGTGGAGAAAGGTCCTACTGGCATTGATGAAAATCTAATATTATCACAGGCATGCAGTGAAACCATAGATGTGCACATTTGTGCCAGTAAAACATTTAAATATCTCTCCACTGAGGAAAGCTAGTAAGTCAGAGTACAAACAGCAAGGAAAGCTGTTGATAACTGCAACCTTAAATGTTCAGCAGCAAAAGCCAGTTATAATGTACATTAGTTCCTTGGGATATTAGTACTTGTCTTATGCCTCACAAAGAAGGATAAATTCAGTAAGAGCTTGTGAGGTAGCATGTCCAGTGAATATCATGATAAATATAAGTCATAAGAACAGAAATCCCTGAAAAAATAGATATGAGTTTTCAAGATTTCTCTGATTACATTACTGATCAGTCTTACCCAGTTTATTTTGATAATTCTGTATGTGTTTAATTTTGCCAATTTTTTTTAATGAAAAACATGTTTCACACCCCTCATATAGCAATATTTGAGTAAAATGAGCATAATAGGTATGAAAATGGTATGTTAGATGGGTGACTTCCTGAGAAGAGATAAATTGCAAACCGTAAAAGGCAGAGAACAATAGGACTCATGGATTTTTCCATGCCTCTGTGAGGCATTGCACCTGAGAAAAAGTCAGGTGAGATGTTTCGCTGGGAAGTAATTTGATTCTTCTCAGATTAACACTGGTGCTCATTAGAATTTTGGCTGCAAAATTTTGCTTGTTTGTTTATTTTTTGCGTTGTAATGGTCATGCTTAAAGCCAGTAGGAGCCTCTCAGAACCCATTCATGCAGTATGTTTGTATTTTAAAGAAGTACCACAATGTTTTCTGAACTCTAAAGTCAACTAAAGGAGAAAACTTGATCCACAGACAAGATCCCCATTTTCCTGATCATTATCTCAGATCTGCACCATTACTCTGCATCACACCAAGCATCACATTATCTTCCCTGAATTTGCCATGAATCCCCTCAAGCAATGGGAAGGATGGATAGCAGCAAACCTTTGCATTGCAGCGTATGCCCCGTTGTATTACCTTAACCAGATCTTTCAGATGGTCCTTCCATTCTGTTTCCATTATATCAAAACTTCAAAAGCGCAAAGTTACATTTCTTCACAAATTGGATGAGATGTAGAATTACTGTGATGGCAGCTGAGCCACTGGAGGTTGTTTTACCTGTCTCAGTCAATACAAAATGCCACTCTCTCACACACATACACTCCACTTAAAATCACAGGAGAATGAAAGAACTAAAAGCGGTGGCTGTGTGCATATCTTATGACCGTTTACTTATGAAAAATCTCCAAGGTTATTCAGCAGAAACGCAAATATTGGACATTTGTTATATATAATTAACAATAAGATATAAAAACATGCTGAAGCAAGCAAAGGAAATTTATCAGCCAATTTAAGGCGAAAAAAATAATGTTGCCATTTTCCGTTTTTTGTGTGTTGAATTCAAAATGTGAATAACAACAACAGATTAACACAGTTCTTGTTTGTAAAGCTACTGAAACAGTTCTTAATTATTTAAAAACTTTTTTGCATTACAATTTCAGATAGAAATAATTTTTGTTATTAGAGAGAAAGTAAGGTTCCATATAAACATTTGAACCAGAATTTACTAGTGTGTGTTTCATACCAAACATGTCCTTCCTCACTGTGTTTGCTGAAGCCTAATCCTGTTTTACACCTTTCAACATTAAAGCAGCATCAGTCCTTTCATAACCAAAGTGACAGTTGCTCAAATTATGCCCCAAACCTTTTCCTTTCTTTTCTGGTCCTTTATTTAGCACTTAAGTGCTAAATTTAGTACTTGATTACTAGTGCTATTAGCTTTAAGTAAATGAGAAAGGACTTTTCTCATAAGGACAGTTTCTGTAGTAATGAAATCACTTACAACACTAAATCCCATTGACTTTATATTAAACAGTAATTGGATAAAATATATTAAACACCTGTGAAGAAACGTTGGAAAACTGACCTTACTCAGGTAAGAGTTCTAACCACTACTCTAGGGAATCATATTCCTAATCTCAGTGGTCAAAGAAAATTAATTTAATAGAAAGGAAACCTGTCAGTGGGATGCACTTGGAGTGAATAGCTACTTAGAATATTACATTTTCACCTACCTTTAAATAGTCAGAGTGACAAGGTTAATATTTCCCTAACAAACAAATTTTTTCTGCATCTCTTGGAAATACTGAGAAGTTAGTTTGGTCATCTATGATTTTCCTTAAACACTCAACTTAAACGCTTGCATTCAGAATTTTAAGTCACTGTTTTTCATGTGTATTAAAGGAATATAAATAGAACATCATGTATAGGACAAACATGCTTGTTCTTTAATTATTAAAATAATGATAAAAAACCAAAACAAAACAACTCAACATTAATGAGCTTTAAAAATTCAACAAAGAGTTTTTAAAATGAAGAAGTCAAAATTTCCTTCTCTTGAATTATGAGGAGAAATTGAGAAGTTTTCAGAAGTTTTCATTTCATGCTGATTGATGCCCTTGTGTTTTCTGTGCTTCACACAAGGCAAAATAGAAATTACAATCCCTTCTAAAAAAAAATAATTTTGGAATTTAGCTCAGAAGTGTAGCCGGCTAGATTTGAACAGATAACTGCAAGCACTTCCTTGGAAGTTCTGGTAAAATCACCTCCAACCTGATTCCTACCTGTGGACAGGCGAGTGCCTCACCAGGCTCCATTCTCTGTGTTAGCCAGACTGCGAGAGACTAGAACAGAAGCTTAGGCCCACAGTTCACACAAGTGACAAAATTCAGAAGTTCTCCAGATGTTTTTACATCTAGCATCTGGATTCATTTGCCCAAGAATCACAGAATAGCTGAGGCTAGATGCAACCTCTGCAGATCAGTTGGTCCATACCTTGCTCAAAGAACAGGTTAAAACCATGTTTCAAACCAGGTTCAAAGCTAAAATAAGTGTTAAATCAAGTGCCTTCTTTGGAGCTGAGTACTCTTCCAGAGTCTAATGGGGGTACTAGAGAATTGTTTTAGAATAGATACCAAAGTTTTAGAAAATTAAAATGAGGGTGGATTGATCCAGCCACTCGTGTTACCTATTACTAATTTATGATGTATGATAGGAAAATAAATCACATGCTATTGATTCTGGATTATGAGTGTGCTGTGTTTAATTACTTCTGCAGCATCTTTTATCTCTTTTCCAGCCCTGGAGAGCAGGAATTGTTATTACATATTATCATCTCATCTTCAGGAATCCAGTGATGCTCATATTTCAAGTGTAAGAATTCTCCTGACCAGAGTAAAAAGGGCACAGAAAGATCTCTTAAAAGTTAGAAAAAAAAAAAACAAAAAAACCAGGTTTATCTTTGATACATCTTTTCTCCTTCATGCCTGTTCTAATCATAATTCAGTCTTGGTTCAAAAGAAAAATCTACCTTTTGGATAAAAATCTCAGGGTTGTTTTCTGTATGAATGGAGATACCCTTTTCTGACAAACTTATTATTTTTACTGCCATCACTTAACTTACTGCAATTCAGAGTACCATACAGTGAAATGACAAAATATCCGTCACAGTTCCTACTAAGCTGCAGCAAAGTTCATAACAAGTGAAGTCTAGCTCTGCAACATAGCTAGACTTTGTTGCCCTGCAAAATTTGTTGCACATTATGGTTTGAAAACTACAATTTGTTTCACATTATAGTTTGAAAAGTAAATGTGGAAAAAAAATAGAGTGATTATAAATGAGGTCTCCAAAGAAAAAAGTAGAAATATTTAACATAGATTATTATGCAAACAAGATTTTCATATCCTAAATTTTAATAAAATTAGATTTAATAAAGCTCTCCAAGGAGTTGGCCCTTAGGAGTTTAACAAGACGAGCATTAACTGAAGAAAAAAAGAAAAAAAGAGCTTAATCTTGAATTGAAGTATAGGTGAAGAGCTAAAGAACATCATTGTATACTGGACACGAATTGCATACTACTTTTTTTTTTAAATTTTTTAAAAGAATAATATCTAAAAATTATAAAATATTGAAGAACTGGAGAAAAAGGAATACAAAAAAATTGGCTTTTGGTCCTCCTTCTCAAAATATGATTTTGTGGTAAATGCAAGTAGTGGGACTGAGATAACTTCAAGGTGAAATTAGATACACTGAGTTGGAGAAAGTTAAAATAAGCCAGATTTTTTAAAAGTGAAATCCTAAGGGACTTAGGTTCCCAGATACTTATGCTGCATTTCAATTTGAGATTTTTTTTTTTTTTTCTTTTTCTCTTAAACTAGCTACATGCTTCCGAAAACATTGCTCTGGGTCAGCCTAATTCATAATTATATTTTAAACTACTGGGTGTACTGGGAAGATCAGACAAAATTCAAATTTTCTCCATCTCTGATAGAATCCCTCCAGGACTGCTATTCAAAAAAAGGAACAGATATAGTACAGGGCACAGTGAGCTGCAGGGGAGTTCAATTCTCCTCTTTTATGTCAAGTGGAATCAAGGGTCATGCACCATTTGACTCCTGACCTGTCTTCCATTCCTCCTGAGAAGAAACCACATTCACCTCACACAGACAGAGCCTGAGCTTCCTGCTTGCTGAGCTGTGCTGGCTCTTAAGCAATGACAAAACCGGCAGGGGTCTCTTGTATTTCGGCCTTGTGTCTCTTTCATAGTTAAACAACACAAATAACAGCATTAATAACAATTACACAAACACATATGATCAGTTAATGCAGCCTTTAACCTGCTTATCAGAGCATGTCCTTGATCCCCTATTACCCTCTTATTGTTTTTTTCTTTTTACTAGGTATCATTTTATCTGTGTGCAGGCATATTCTAGATTAGCCACTAGAGAAAGCCACAGTTATTTTATATTCGTCATCACCGTCACCGTTAATTATCTTCGGCATGATCAGTGACAGCCCCTACTAAACTGAGATTGAGGTGGTATAGAGAAATATTTTCAGAATACCTACAGAAAAGTCTCTCTGGTGGTGCAAGAACCTGACATATCCCAGCATCTAAATTTTAACCATACTTTTTAAAAAGGCCCATTAAATGATTTCTAAAGACACAAGTGAAACATACACGATTTTCTCTTATTAAAAGCCAATGGGAAATTAGTACCAGTCTCCTACATTAAGTGGCAACTCAATTGCTTTGTCAGAAGTTTGCAAAGGCTGCCAATGACCACTCTCACTGTGCCCACAACAATTGCCTAAGAGAAGGCTGAGATCGCCCCATGCCTGCACACCTCCAAGGAAAAGCTGGACCAGGCTCTGACCAACCTGGCCTAGTGGATGATGTTCCTGCTCATTACAGGAATCAAAGAAGTGCTTTCCTAGCCTTAAAAACTGGGAACTGAAGAGGAGTGGAAATATTTTAAATTTGAAACATCTCTCCTTTCTGACATTGGTATTACTATAGTATGCGTTTTTATGTGTTCATATTTCTATAGATATTGCTTATAAAATGCAATTTTCTATATATTTTTCCATTGTATTATATGGCCTCACATTTTATAATCCTACAGCCTGAACTTCAATGGTTTCTTTGTGTCTACTCTCTTTGATGCAAATATCAATATGCAGTTGCTGTTAAAATGCCATTTCTTTCCTGTTTAAACATAATCAATACAATGAAAAAAGAAAGAAAGGAAGAAATTATAATTTTTCCCCACATAGAATATTATCATTTTTGTCCAGAGGAACAACTTTGATCATGTTATCTTAATTTCTGGGTGATGCCTGGAACAGAATTTCAACCAGTCTTTTCTATTTAGGGCCTATATGTTCCAAAATACACAAGTGCATATCACTAAGGGCAAATAGAGACTTGATCTGAATGACAGAGAAATCCTAGGGAAAAAAATATGAAAGAACATACAATAAATCAGGCACATTCTGAATACATCAAACACAGTGCACATGCACACGTTGGCTCAGTGGCGCATGGATGTGGCACAGGGATCATAAGTCTTTTCTGATGAGGCTTCTGTATGTTCATAAATCCTTGACAAACTACACTGCAGTGAGTGGAGCTAATGGTGTAGGGAGGTAAATTCCCTTAAGCCAACCTAGTCAATCTGTGCTTTCACTCAGATATAACTCTTCCACTTTCATATTGCAGTTTCACAATGTAACCTGGGACAGAAATGTTGTAGAGGGCCTTTATCGCTCGTCATGACTGGCTAAGGGATCCAAGATGGCTTTTCTTGGCAAATCCCACTCACTGAACATTCTCCCCACTAGATTTGGTGCAACCAGATTCAGAAAGGCAACTGAAAAAAATCTTCCTCCCAAGTCTTGAATGTTCTGTTGAACTCGCCTTAACTGATGAAATATCTGCAGAAGTTACGACTCCAGATGTAGTTTAACAGTTTAGGAACTATAATTCCAGTATTGAAAGCTACCAAAGAAATCACCACTGATCAGGAGAACAGATGGTTCCTTGTCACATGAAGGACAGGGAACATCCTTCTTTTGTCTCAGTAAAAGCTGTCTTACACCACCTTGCTTTTTCTTCATCCAGACACCTACACAAGCCCATATACATTTTCCATTTTGACTAAAGAAAATTACACATCTGCCCCTCTGCATCAAGGTGTTCATATTTTGAAGCACTTTGGAAAAAGTCTTATGATATGTGAACGTTGAATTTTATTGGTGAGAAGTCATCACGGGCAACTTTAGTGTGGAAGTCATCTAACTATCCCAGAGAGAGAAGGCAGGTAACAATCTTCACAGACCTATTTTTATATTGATGCTATAGATGACCTTGAGACTTGGGCGTTAATAATTTCTGCGGATTCCAGGGAAGTCCAGTCTTAAATCCCTTGCACACACTTTCTCCCTAGAATGCTGGACTTATACCAGATCAGCTCTTAAAAGAAACATTGCTTTCTATATTATTTAATGTTTCAAGGATCTGTGAGAGAAATAAGTGATCAGTTAATAGCTGAAACCCATAAGGCATGAATTAACCACAGCAGAGATCCTAACCCTTATTTCACCTTGATTCCACTGAAGAACGGAAGCTTGCAGGACCAAAGCGCTGGATTTAATGCTGCATTTGCTACAGATGCTTTATTGTCCTCATGTAAATACACTGGGCACAGTTCAGATGGTTAACTTGATTCTGGCTACTTGACTCGATAGATAATGCAGGAAGCCAGGGGCTGCCATACACAGATAATACACACATTGAGCCACAGGGTTGGCTTGAACTTGGCCTTCAGGGGAGTCGCAGTGCCTAATTTAGGCTCCTTTATTTAACCAGTCTGAATACAGTTCCTTATCTTTTCAAATCTCCCTGTCCCAAATGCAAAGTGGAATGGTAACACCTTCTCTAACTGACAGGCTTAGCACAGCCCCAAATATATTAAATTTGTTGAGTGGTTGACAGCAAAAGTAATCATTAGGACTTTCTAAAGAGTTTTAACAACTGGTTAAATAGCTAACCAGAATCTGATTGCAAAACCAGTCTCGTCTTGTTTGACAAACACAGAGGATTATTTAATATTGCATCCCTGGTACTTTCTTGGTGTGAAACCAAGGAGGGGGGAGGGGGGGGAAG
>VZRN01003757.1:634504-646178 GCA_013397935.1 Dasyornis broadbenti
GAGGGGAGGGGAGGGGAGGGGAGGGGAGGGGAGGAAGTCCATCAGCAAGGCTTATCCCTCATTTTTTAGTGGCTTTCTTTCAAGAAGGGATTTTTTTTTAATTATTGGATACTGTCCTGGTTTTGCACACTTTTAATGGTCTCTGTTGTATGTATTTGTCTATTCTAGGTTTAGAAGCAATGTGAGCTTTTTATAGGTGCAGATAGAACTTGCTTGCCAAAGGGTATTTTTATCATGAATTTCCACATAAAGGCAGCTAAAGGTCCTTGCCGAAGATAGGTGGATACCATTTGGAGGAGTCCAAAAGGGACAGCTCATGACAAAGGCACCGGGAAATTCAACACTCACCCATACTGGGACATGATGGACAAAGACAATAGATTCTGTTATACAAGTAGTTATGATTGTATTGTGGAAAATATTTCCTCCAAATGGATGCAAGGTATGGGAACCACTTAGAATGCACATCTACGTCTGAATTAGCCACACTAATGTCCTTTAGGAAGAGAAAGAAGCAATTCTAGTATTCAATACATCTGGTTTATTCTGGATATTATATTTAGGATAAGACTTCACACAAAAAGGACCTATTTTTGTCACTGCCTGCATCTTCTGAGTTATTGCTACAGTATTGGAACTGGGGTGATTAGCTCAGACACAGATCTTTACACTGTAGAGATCCATAGTGAGATGAAACTTTCTTCGAGTCAGAAAGGTATGAAGACAAAAATACAGAAATAGGAGAAAAACAGGTGTGGGGGTTTTTTAAAAATGGAAATAAGGCAGTTTTTGGAGTTCACCAACCTGCCTATATCCTCTGAGATTCTGTTTATGCATTTGTACATATATATTTTTTGTCATAACAGGTGGTGTTCTTTAAACTCCATGTCTTTGTATATGTAGAAGGCATTTCTTTAGGGTGGAATTGTGATGAGTAGGGCAGGTATATCATACAAAAGTGCTTTGGAATTCACATTTGAGTTTGTTTCCTTTGCATTTGTGCTTATCTTGCTTTTAGGCTCTCCTGACAGCCCTAGAAGCAATTTATATAACTGAAATTACAAAACATTTGACCCCTTTGCTGAATTTAAGTACGCTGAAAGATGGGAAACCCACAAAAGGCCCAGCTTCCTTGTTATCCCAGCTTCAAAAACTATCTCTTGAAGCAAAAAGAAAAGCCTGTGAAAAACGTGAAGACAGGTACAAATGATACCTCGAGGTTTATTTGTGTTCCTGGGGAATCAAAACACTCATCTGGTAGGTAAAGAAAGAAAGGAAATAATAATAAAAAATATCTAAACACTTACCATCTTATAGGACAGAAACTATCTTCCTTTTGTTTCGTAGCTCATGATAAATGGTGTTTAACACTTTGCATTTAAGTCACTTTTAGTTGCACTTTAATCTGGTAATTAGTTTTTCCATGAATCAAATACTTTTTAAGGAGATCAAACTGAAATAGCATTTAGCTTAATTCTGATGAGGCTGAAGTTATGCTTCATTTGACCAAGGGTGTTTAAGAGTTGAACAATAATGTGTAATATAGAAAGTCTTTAGCAGCAACCTTTTCCATTCTAACTAGTGCATAATATTGGTTTTGCAATCATTTAGTAATTATATAAGGAGGACATATTTATTACGAATTATTGATTTTATAATTACTGCTGCTGGTGTTCACATTATTACACAATGAAAATCTTTTAATATACAATGTTCTTCACCCTCAGCTGGCAAGCAGATAGTGCAATGCAATTTACTGAGTAGCCAAGAGTAGATTTTTATCGGCACTTTTTTTTGCCAACTACCTAAGTAGCTTGCTTTCTGAAAAAAATATTGCTAATGGCACTTAAACCAAGAAGAATATCCAATCTCTCAAGGTCATTCCTAGAAGATTATTATAGTCAGTCAACAAAGAAAAAGAGAGAGAGGGAGAGACAGAGGGAGAAATTTGTTTAATTGTTGAGTTATTGGACTGCTAATATCACTAGGATAGGTGATAGCTTTAAATTTGCTGTAAGCTAAATAGACATAAAAGGCCACTATCATACACTAGATCATGACACATGAAGATATATCTCTTATGAAATTGATTTTTCCATGTGTGCAGGCTGACTGCTCAGTGCAGCTAACCTGCCTGTAGAACCGCAGGGAAAAGTTATATTCTGGGCTAGTGTGTAATTGTCAATATGTTTTATATTCTTGAGCAAGGGATTTTTCTTCAAGACGTGTATGTAAGAGATTGTCCAGGTTCACCATTTGATTGGGTCTGCCGCTGCTCACTAATAGCTGTTGCTAAGAAACTGTCACCCCAAACAAAGGGGAGTCCTGCACCATCAGAAATCTTTGGAAATGGGGTTCTCCATTACTGACATCAAAATTTAACATCCTGGTTACAGAATTTAGACCTGGCAAGTGAAGGGAGTAGGATGCAGGTACTTCCACATCTTTCTTTGCACTTGCCAGGATGGAAACTTTGACTGGAATCGTGCAAGACTGAATCTCTATTTCCTACAGACACACACACGCACAAAAATGGACACTTAAACACAATATATGCAGATTTGACAGCGGGCCAGAAGTTACCAGTGAGTCTGAATTTTGTTGCTTGATTGCTTTCCCCTCAATAAAATGGTTTTACTGGTGTATGGCTATCGTGCAATTTTGCTGTAAAAAAAAAAAAAANNNTTTTAATTAAAAAAAAAAAAAAAAAAAAAACTCACAAAATGCATCCCACTGAGGTCAGCATACTGAATGAGAAGAATTCGTGTTTCATTCCAGAACTTCAGGTTACCCCAGTTACATGATGTCCTGCTTGGGGCCTCACCACTTTTGTGTGCACATGTACAAACATAGGAAGGAAGCAAAACTTTCACACTGGGAAGGACAGAAGGCAATTGCTGCTTTGTGGCCTGAAATGGTCTGGCGAAGAACAGATTTCTGATTTTACTACAATCTGAATGCACTTAAAAGAAACATAAAAGAGGGAGTACAAATTCACATTTAGTTCTTCACAGGCTTTTGACTTCTCTGGATGGAGGGGGAAATCTTTAGACATATTCATACTGGGAAACGTTATATTTTTCTTTTTTTAAAGAAAGCAAGAAACATGTAATAACATTTCACCTGTACCAGCTCATAGAAAACAGCACAAATACAGACATAATAAAAATAGGAATGAAAAGCTTTTCTTTCATAAGTTGATATTTGACACGAAAGTATAAATTAGGTGCTTTTCTGAGCTCCGTGATTGGAAAAGTAATATTGCTGTCATTTCTTGGGATTTAAGGTTTTTAATTTGAATATTTTAAGCTTTGACTGGTATATTCCCAGGTTGAGACCACATTGTTTTAGCACATTGCAGGTAATTGTGACTAGTTAAAATGGAGGCACCAAGAGCATGTCAGGACAACATCTCTCTTTTCCAGAGAAAGATGACATCAGCATGTAATGTTTCACCTTGCTCCCACTCACCCTACGCTTCAGTTTCCAAAAAGAAGAAAGCAAGCTGTGGCATTTCTAGCTGGGTTCAGGCAGGTGAGAAGAACTCTGGGTTTACTTTGCTTTTACTGTGTGAAAATACAGTGTTATAAACAATTGCAGGAGTATATGCAATGTATCATAATGATTGTGATGTGCTGGCCATGGCAAGTTTCACAACTGGGTGTGCTTCATCACAAAAATGCCTGAGCGATGCAATGTAGGGATCAATCAATCTTGGCTTGGTATTGAGACAAACTGTATGGTTTAATGAGTCTTTTCTGTCTCTTATGGTAAGAGGAGATCAATCAAGGAACAAAATCAGATCAGTGATTTAATTTTTTTTTCCCCCAGTGTTTATACCCAGAAGTTTTAAACTTTGAAAAGTCTGTGAGTTCTTAGAACAATAAGAACAAAGAGTAAACCTGTTACTCCCTAATTTCTTTTTTTTTTTTTTTTTTTTCAGAAAATCAAGTAGTAAGCAAGCAAACAGGAAGACTTTCTCATTGCGATAAACTCTGCATAAGGTTTTGAAATATGTAAAAAACTACAATAAAAAACTTCAATCTTAAAAGTATGATTAACTGTAAATTTAATACAAATTCTCATGAAAAATCTTTAATAAAACATTACCGGTAAGATTCAGTCTCTGAAATGTCTCTTTCTCTTCTGCATTTTCCTCTCTCCATTGATAATAGAATAAGCTTAAGATAAATTTTCTTACATACCCACGTGAAAACCCAAAGAAAGTTGAGTCTGAGATGTGGATGCTCCCTAATCTGTGGACACAACCGTGACAATTTATCTAATTGTGCACTAACTTGGGCAATTAAAAAAAATAATTTGATCAACACTGATCAATTTGATCAACCTGCAGAAAACATCTTGCATCAAAAACTCATTCATGTTTTCTAGTTTTGTTGAACAATATTGCACAATGTTCAGAAACCATTAGCCTGGAACAAATTATTTAAAGGTAAATTGTAAAAGGAAATTCATTTTCTGAATAGTATGATTCTATTGGCTGAAATATATAAATGGCTTTTTGGGTTCTGTGTCCAGTATTATACGTAAGAAACTTTGCAGTTTTCTAGGGAAAATGTCTTGCAATGCCAATCCTCTTTAACAGCACAGCATTTCAACGTCAAAACAAGAAGATTTCAATACTATGGAAAAACTTTATTTTGAATCTTTTTTTTTTTTTTTTTGTAATCTACTCTTTTTATGTGGTTCAGTCTAGGAGTCCCAGTAAGGGACAAATTCCTTGCTCTGTCTGTACAAATAGCAAAAAGAAAGTAAAGTTTGCCTCAGAGATGTTACAATTTTTGCAAAAGAGGCCCCAGGATTTAAAGGCAGTTGAAAAGTGGGCGTCTGATTTGCTTTCAGGTCTTATGTTTCACTGGTTTTTTAGAACCATTTTAATTAAATAAAGTGAAAGCAACCCTTCTGTCTTAAGGTGACCAGTTATGGCTCTCATGAAATCCTTTGTGCCTTTTTTTTCCCTTGAAAATGTCAAGGAGTGCAATAATAACAATTAATGATGATGACTGTTGCTTCAAAGCCAAAGACGGTGAGTTTAATAGGTTCATAAGTCCATTCCTAGCTGGGGAATTTGATTTGTGACATCCTGTCACAGACCTGTCGGGCATTTTTTTAGTGGTGGCAGAGAAATTTTTTTTTTCTTTTTTTTTCTTTTTTTTGTTGTTAAAAGAAATACAATAAAGGAAAAATGATGTAAGTGTAAAGCAGCATTTTAAATATTCTTCAACATTTACAAGTGTGGGAGTTATTTATTAAAAAAAACAATTGGGTGTTAAAAGTCTTTGTAAAAACACAAAACTTTCCTTTTTAAGACAGATATTAAAAAAATATATGTATTGCAATAAAAAATCTTTTTCTGTAGAATACAGGTGAACACAACTGAACTCCACCAGAAAGATAAACTTATGGAAAGATAAACTTATGGAAATAGACATGAAATTCTGAGACCCCTTCAAAATTTCTCTTCTGCTACTGTGCTTCCATACCATACCAAGTGCCTAGTGGTCATATATCTGCCCATCTGCAAAGCTATTTTCGTGTCACCATGTGTCTTTCACATATAAGAACTCTACTGTCTTTTATGTAGCTCCTGGTTTGACAAAGGCCTTTGGATGTAATTGTGTGAGGGATGCTGGCTGAGAGAACTATCATTGACCTGAAGGCATCAATGGCTTGCAAACTTCTCATGGGTTCAACTGTTAAAGAGACAAAATAATTGCGATCTGTCAGAATAAAAATTTAAGTGGGTTTGGTTTTGGTTTGGTTCATGGTTTTTGTGGGTTTTTTTGTTTTTTTTTTTTTTCCCCAAGACAGCTAAACTAAGCATCTTTCTCTAGTTAAACTTGTAAACTTCCTCTTCAGAAAGCAAAGCTAATCATATTTAAAGGCTGATTCAACTCATCTGATAGTTACAAGTCAGGCACAAGAGATGTCCTTGTTCCTCCATCAGAGGAACAGAGGAAGCAAAAAAGACTGACAGGAAACACCACAGTTCAATAGTAATACGGAGGTGGAAAGGATCTTTTTTTTCTACAAGCACTTCCTAATTTAATGGAAACAGAAACTGAAAATAATTCATGACTTTAGCAATCTGTAAATCAGTATGACTTCAGAGCTCCTGTTCAAACTGAGTTTTCAGTTTTTTTCACTTTGAAGTCTAAAAGTAAACTCTTGTTTAATTCTTCAGCTTTGTCTAAGCAAAATGCTTCAGCTGGTGCAACATAAAATCAATATTTGTGGCAATAACAATAATAATTACACGATGATGTTGATACACTTTTCTTTTTCTTTTTTTCTTAATATATATATTTAAAACTGGACTTTAACACCATGACAAGACCACAAGCTTTTTTTTTGTTTTTTTTCCCCTCAGATGGAATTATCAATACATTTCCACAAAGGAAAGGTTTTTATCTTTCATGTGTTCAGATAAGAAATGAAATATCCTAAAATAAAGCCTGCATTTTTCAAGACACCAAATCACAAGTTATTTGAAAGCAGTCCTCTGTGTCATTTACTTTCACTTCAGTTAGTTGCAATGACAAATAAAGCTTTACATTGCTCCATGTCACCACTGTAATACTTGTGGCTTCTCAGAGAATGCAGATATTGTCTTTTCTCATTTCCTACCTATTTTCACCAACTACTTCATGGCAGAAAAGTCACTGGTGAACCCTTGTAAGACTCCTAGATTTTGAAGTGAGAAGATATCACCAGGTTTCTTTAGTTTAGCCTTCTTCATAGCACAGAACCTGGGATTTCTAATTCCTCTTTCAAGTCAGTATCAGTGCTTTGAAGAGAATAATGTACAGAAAACAAAATCCAATCTTGTTAAAAAAAAAAAATCCAGCAATGAAGAATCCAATATAAATCTTGTCATTCCAACAGTTAATTACTCTCACCATAAAAATATAATGTGCCTACTTTAACTTTACACTCACTTATTTTTTTTATCTTGTCCACTAGATTAGCTCTGAAATATTATAATCTTTATTTTTATATTTTTGCTGTAGTATATCCCCACTCTGTAAATATGACAAACATGCTTTGCTCCTAAATGTATTACTTGTTATTAACCACACTGAAAATACACACTAGGCTTAGACACAAAACCTATTATTGCGTGCCAGCTGATCTCTGCTGTCTGTTCCATTGTGTACAATAAATCTGGTTTAAACACAAGATAAGCTGAGTTTGCTTAGCCCGCTTTTCACTGAGCTAAACTAATTTGAACAGCCTTGATTTTCTGCAGGGTAGACTACTCCCATGGATAGTTGTCATGAATCAGCTGACTTGTTATGTGTGATACCAGAATAACTTGTTCATATATCTGAGTCTAATAGTATCCTTGTCTCTAGTTTATTGGAGGCAGAGAGCACTGTGTACCACTGGCTTGTATTCTTCATTATTTATCATTCCTTTAGCTTTTGTATCAACTCCTAGCTTTACTGGTAATGATTTTATGTTTTCTTCCACCTTGTTGATAAAATGTTTACTAGCATAGAGTCAAAAATCAATCCCAGGGAGACCCCAGTCAAAAACCACCTTATTAGTATTAATTCCCAATTTGCTGTCATGTTGTGGGGTATAGTTACCAACCATTTTTAAATAATTCAATGTGATTGGCAAAACAATGGGGCTTTTTTTTTTTTTTTCAGTTTCTTGTATACAAGTCAACTTTAAAGGCGTTACATTATTATTCTACATTATTATTTTATCGAATTTAATCAGTCCTCTCATCAAAGCATTGGCATGAGCTGGTTTGAAAAGATTTATTTCCAACCTGTGCAAATTCACTGCCATTAATACATTACTGTCCTTTAATTCATTGTTAATTCAGGCTTGTCTCAAATGGTCCATCATTTTGCTTCAAATATAAATGAAACTCGTAATTGCTTGGATTATCCTATTTATTCTTCCTTTAAAAAGTTTGTTTCTATGCATTTTTTCCATTACACTTCAGGCATGTCCTGAAGTTTTAAACACTGGATTAAATCTGCTTTAATCGTTTGGGTAGCACCTGAGACAGCTCTTTGAAATTCTTCACAAAATTACTGAGTCCTAATGATTAAAAAAGGGATTCTTATGTGAACACAATAGACTTTGAATGGGAAATATTTCATCATGATGTGACAAACAGATGCTGGTCAGAACCCCTCACTGATCTTTTCTAGGGTTTCCTTACGCTGCCATCCCAGTCACATCCTGTTGTCACATGCAATATATGCTATTTTGAATGACACGTTGTTATATGCTTTGAAATGGTAATTGTTCAGATGACTTTGTATTAACAGTTACAAACCAAGGTGTCTTCACTAGAAGAATTCACCTTTCATGTGAGCTACATAAGTGAGTTGCAGTATTCCCTGGAGAAGAGGGATGCAGTAAGGGCTCCTAGCTCTTTGATAATTAACAAAAAAATCAGATCAAGAGGTTGTCCCAGCAGAATCTAAACTGCTTCCAGTGCTGGGCTACCAGCTGTTTCCTTTAACATTGTAGAAAAGGAAAGGAAAGGCAAAAATGGAGTGAAAAGACACCTGTATTGAGGTGTCTGTACCATCCATGGTAACAAAGAGAGCAGATCATTACGTCTTCAGTCACATCTGATCAAGCCACTGTAATGATATCCCCTACTGTCACTCCCATCCCTTGCTCATCATTTTTACAACTGTGGTAGTTATGCTACCTCTGGTGCTGCTTGCCATCTAGAATTACTGTTGGGGCTGCTTCAATCTCTGTTGTGCTGTTAATAGCAAATTTAGCCATCTGAGTAGATCCTCATATTGATACTTAATGGCTTCTGAACTAGTTCCCACTGCAATAGAATTGCTTTGTTGCTGTCTAAGGACACGGAGAACAAACATACACGCACACAACTTCCAGGGAGAGCAGCCAGGGACCATTTTCAAGATCACCCTTTGTTAACCAGCCAAGGAACAATAACTCTGCAATCAGCATGAATCTGGAAACCAGCTGATACTTAGACGCTTAAGTGTTTAGAACACTTGGTAGGCAAGGATAAGCCTCACCTTCTGGTCTTTCTCTGGAAGTCCATGGTGTTTTTGATGGCAATTTGCAAATTTGAAGACTTTTCTTTTAGGTAAGACAACAGATGACGGTCATTCAGAGGCTCTGGGTTCAATATGGACTTGCATCTGTAATCTTACTGCTTAGTAACCTATGCTCATCACTGAAATGGAGATAATGATGCCTTTTCTGCATTCACTATCTCAATTTGGTTTACAAATTACTTAGAGAGGGTTGGGGAGGGGAAAGTTTTCCATTTGTTGCTTTTTAGGTTTGTTTTTTTTTTACTCTAGTTATATACAGCATAAAGTAACTCTGATCAGTTGAGTAGGAAACCATACTCTGCTAAGAATATTAAAGTAATTACATGGCCTCATCATTTCTTTGTCTTTCTCTGGAGTCTGCAATACTGCATACGTGTGGAATATCTAATAAATTCCTCTCCTCTTACTTTCCCTGGGAAAGAAAATTTTAAAAGTGTTTTCATTTCATTGATTTTATGAGAACAGTTCTATTGGGCAATATCTGAAACCATAAACCTCAAACTGGCTGAGGAAATGGCAGCTGATACGTGTGGGCATGTATTCATTATTTTTTCCCCAGTGACTGCACACATGTCGAGAACCAGAAACATACCTCAGTTTTAGATAGTAAATATTATTTAAAATGGTATGTAAGTTTAATCAGTAATTAGTCAGTAATCAAATCAAGCCAGTCATTCCAGATTCTCACTTGTGTTGTATATATTTTGTCCTGTGCTTCCTGACTGATGCTACATGAAAACATGCAAATTAAAACAATCAACTAAGTTGTTTGTGAAATACAGGACAGAAAATGGAACTCTTATTTCATATTGTGTTTACCTATAATTTTTAAAGAATTGCCAATGTTGAGGAAATGCCTTTTTTTTTTTTTTTTTCCAATTAATACAGAGTAATCTGCCTTAATGGTAAGCAGTTAAAAGGATTCCAGCTTTTTCAGCATTTACCACTATGTGTTTTATTTTTATTTTTTCTTCCAGTCGTCATCTCTGCAACAACTTCATTTGCCTTGAACGGCATCCCATAAAACATTTCACATTACATAAACTATGCTTCCCTCAACCATTTTCCTGTATCCAAATGTAATGTGATGAATATGGCTTTCTAATGGATACAGCTCTGCCTGATTTTTTGTTGGGGAAGAAATTAATTTACTAAGAAGACAAAAAGAAAAAGGAAATAATTAAAGTAACATGTCATTAAATAAACATTTTGACTACAGTTGTACACTATTAACGTTGCTCTTTTGTCATTTTCTTTGTTGCTAATCTATTTTTCTATAGAGATCTGTCTTTAGTTCTCCTAGAAACACATGAACCCGTTGACCAGATTTAATTTAGGCTGACAGGAAGGTAACCAGCCCATAGATACCTATTTCTTACAGGTCTCATGAAAAAAAAAAAAGGCTGGCCAAGAAAAATGTCATACGCTACTGGTGGCTTTGAGGAGAATGTTGTCATTTTTTTACACATCAATAAATCCATGTGGAAACATACTAATAGCAAGAAAGAAATTTAGTTTCATCGTGGTTTCTTGGATTATATGTTATGTTATGTATGTTTTGTTGATCCTGCCTTGGGACAAGGATTTTCTACGTGGTCTGTTGCGGTTCCTTCATTCAGATGTTTTTTGGGATGGCAGAAAGTGGGATGATAGAGATGTGATGAGCAGGACTGTGTTTTTGTCCACGGTGGTTAAGAAAGGAGGATCTGGGGATGGAATACCTTGATGGAAACTGTTTGAGCCTGAATCAACAAGGGAAGTAAACTGCTTATCAAGAATATAAAGGATTAATTTTTTAATGGTTTCCATATGTGTACGATCATCACTGATAGTGTAAGTAAGATTTGTGTTTCCGTATGCGTGTTTACAACAAAATTGGACATTTAAAGAAAAATGGGAATTACATCCACAAAAAGGATAAAGAAAATTAAGTGAAGAAAAGAGAGAACATGTTTAGGTACATAAAACAACAACAACAAGTTTGAAAAGTTGAATGTCAATGTTTTCTTAAGAGTCATACCAATTCTTTAGTACAAAAAATTGCTATTTAAGCAAAAACTTATTCAAATTGCCAAATAAATAATTTCTGTATAAGAAATAGAAACATTTCACAGTTTATTGTGATGATTAAATTGTATTAAATTCTAAGTCTGCTAGCGAGAAAGAAAAATAATTAATTGTCTAAGCTGGATGAGTAGCCCAGATAAAAATTGAACCCCTCTCCAGATACACCTGTTCTTCTTCACTAACTACACTCTATGACAAGTAGACTTTGAACTTGTTGTTGATCTAATGTTAAGGCAAGATGAATAAAAGCCAAACTACAAAATTTGATTTGATTCCTTCATTAAAAACAGTAGAAATAGAAGAATGATAATGTTACAAAAGCATATTCTCCAGAGTAAAGCTATGCTCTTTCAAGTCTCCAGAGAAAAGAATTTTGGTTTCAGAAAGATCTACAAATGTAAGTTTTGTTAAGGTCTCAAAATACTGAATTCAAAACAGGACCCATTTTCAACCACATAACTTAGAAACAGCATCTTTATTTTCTTTTCTCAAAAAAAAAAAAAAAAAAAAAATCTGCA
>VZRN01003757.1:646184-657464 GCA_013397935.1 Dasyornis broadbenti
AAAAAAAGAAAAAGAAAAGAAAAAAAAAAAGTAGTTCATACTCATTTAGAAATGGAACTTCTTTTCATAAAACGACCACAAGAACCCTTTTTTTTTTATTTTCTAATAGGTTCAAGTAAAAGTTTGAAACAATATAAAATTCTATTTTTTCTTCTTTTTTTTTCCCTATAGTTTTGTCATAAATTCATCATCCTTCAAAGAATAACTGTGAATTCTAACACCTCTTATTTATGAGTTTAAAAATAGATCAATATGGTGCTTAACTGAGTATAAGCTATGTGGTAGCCTGATGCCAAGTGCAAGCATGGCCTTGTTTTATCATCAGGCTCCCCAAAGACAAAAGCTAGTTGGATTCTGGTTTGGGACCCAGTCAAATCCATCATTTCATTATGAATGTGTCGTATATCTTTGAGTAACCTTGACCAAGGGCATCAATGCCTGAAGAAGTTACCTATAGCTAAGTTCTGGTGTTGCAATTTTGCATTGTATGTGCTGCTGGTATGTGCACAGGGGGGGCAACTGTAGAGCAGGAGCGGAGCTTTGTTGACCCAGATTGAATTTTTTCACCTGCAAAACAAAGATAACAGTGATTTTCTACGAGGTATTTTGAGTGCACTCCTATGGAGTGAATGAGTAGGTATCATTATTATTGTTATTAATAATAATACATTTGCTGATCCATTGGGCAAAATCTTTGTGTGGAGCTCCAAGAAAAGTAAATCTCCTACTCTCTCTATTAGCCAACCCTTTCCTTCACTTCTTCCCTTCATTAAAGTGAAAGCAGTATAAAAAGTCTGATCAGGATTGTAGCTGCAAAGTCAATAGGAGCCAGTCATTTAACTTCTTTAGGCACCTTTGAAAATCCCAGCCTGACATCACTACAAATTAGCTGCACCAGAGCAGGGTTTTTCTTGGTAAGTAATATGTGAGTTACAAAGCATTTCTGCTTAACAAATGTTTCCTCTTCGTTAAAGAGCTCTCAGAGATTTTTTGAGCTGGATTCTCAACACGGATTTTTCATATGGAACAATAGTTAGCACCCTGACAGTTAACACAGTAATGAACGATTAGGCAGTAATTTATCTGCTACATTGTATAGCTCCAAAGAGATGAGACAACTTTTCTTAAGATTTCTGGCAGGGGTTTGAGGGCTCTTTGTCAGTGCATTTTTATTCATACTTGGCTATAGTTTCACTGGACCATTGTGTTATGCAGATTGAACTGAATTTCACTCACTTCTCCTGTTTTGAAAGGAATGCACCAGTTTTGAGATTTTTTTCTCCCCACCCTATTTATCTGAACCCCGCTACCATCTATCCAGGGTATGGATAAGCTCCATAAAGATTTTAGAAGTTGTCACGTAATGAAATGCAGATTTAGGTGTTTAGGTAATGTATCTAATCCTTTGGGAAAATCAGGCACTGAGAAAGCAGCACATGAAGCTGGAAACCTACAGTAGGATATGCACAGGTGAAATGAGACACAGATTTCAGAGCTGTGGGAAAGACATTTTGATCTGGTTTGATAGAAATACCTATTATAACTACAGCTAATTCCTGAGCTTTCTGTTAAAAAAGAATCTAATTATAGACATTAGCGGATGATCAAATCCGAGAAGGACACCTATCCTTTCACACTTAAAAGCAATTCAGGAGTACATTTCATCAGGCCTGTCTTTTTTGCTTAGCATGACATGAAAAAGTCTCTCGAGTGCCTTTACAGGATGACTAAGCTATTTTTAAATTCACAGACCTGGGCACATACTGACTATGAATGACCCCTTAGCTGACCAAGACTGTATTAGTTCCCTAAATCTGTCCATGGTAGTTCCACCAGGTTACTTGGAGAAGCCTAAGAAAACTTCCAAAGCTGTTTGGTATCAGCTGCCTCCCAGCTGTATCTGCCATAGACTGTGGAGACAAATTTACATGACTATTCCATTAAAAAAAATGTAATAATTAGGTTGAACCTTCCCCACTTTATGAATTCCATTGGAGATAAATGGATCTCACTACCACGTCACTAAACTGTTGATTGGTTACATGCATCTTGGTGCTGGAGTGTGCATGTCTAAATAAAGCGTTCTGAAGACTGAAACCTTGGGCTTAGGGAATCTCAAACATCAATTTTAGTGCTCTGCAGTACTTACTCAAAGGATCAAACAACTCTTTAGACTTACATCCGACTGGTATCAACAACCCCTTAGCATTTACATGAGACTACAAATCTAATCCCCCCTGATTTGCCTCAAGGTCTAGTTTATAGCAATTACCACTGGCAATAAAATACAATAAAAATTAAGTTATTATTAATGATTCAATATAATAACATTATTTCAAGATCTACTTCTATTCAAGGAGCATTAACCCTTCTATGATCATGGTCCCAAATGTCATCTTTTTAAAGCAAAAAATAAATAAATCTTCTGCAAGCACTCTTTAATGATGGATATGGCCCTAAGTCGTTCATTCAGCTGTTTTATTACTTGTCTTTAAATCTGATGAGTTCAAAGCAGATGTGCATCACTGAATTCTCAATAAAAGGCCACTGCTTGTCCTGCTGAATAATAAGAACTGCTAATGACACCAATTAAGAGCTGTAAATGTCATTTACACTTGTTTGTTATTTTTGAACTCAATAAGAGTATAGAAGGCAGAGGAGCCTGAGATCACTTGGACTGAAGCTGTCAGGGGACTGCTGACTGCAGTGGGTGGACATTTTAATTATAATATAACTTTCAGGAATAACTAAATATATATATATATCTAATGGAATAATTGCATTTATGATTGGGTCAGTTGAAGAAGATACTTCAGTTTTGCTTTTTTCAAGAATTATGAGCTATTGAAAAACAAATGTTCAAAACCCCATGCTCCAAATCCATATAAAATAAACCAACATCACACACATACACACATTACTGGCAAAGGATTAAAAAAAAAAAAATCTCTTTTAATACTTATTTCGTGTTCTACACTGCATTAGCTCATGAGTACCAGGCTTGATACATGCATTCAGTGAAACAGATGAGATTTTGAATAAGAAAGAATCTTAGTGCACTATCAGAGAAACGAGGACTGATGACTGCACTAAAACTACATTTATTTGTATTATGTTGCAGAAGGTTGATAACAGATGCTCTGAATGTGAGCTAGTTATCTGGAATCAGATGTATTTACTCACAGATTTCATTCCAGAGCTCAGGTCTGGAGAAGCCTTATCCACAGGTACAGGGACTCCACATTTGTTTTGCCATCAAAACTTTCACTGAAGTATGCCTAACCATACTCCTTTGAAATTGTCTTGCAAAGACCAGGAAGGGAATGAGTAAAACTGAAAAATCTGAATCTTCATGGTCCTACATCTTCCTGTGTAGAACTGGACTAATCACAGTTTGTTATGTGCCAGCTTGTTGTTTGCCTCTTCAGCTATTTGCTGCAAATATACTGGGAATTACTGCTCAGGTGACTCAAAAGCTACCTGCAATTCCCATGATAACAAGATTTCTCCTGGTCCTGAGTAAGGTCCTCACATCACAACTCTCTCTTCACTACTCCACAAGCTTCAAAGTGCTACCTTCCTAGTCATGACCCTCGAACAAGGAACTTCTTTATCTCTTTCAAATAGGGAGCCCACTGATGTGGGTTCTGTTCTCACAAAAGGTGTCAGACAAGAACAGCATCTGTGTCTTTACATCAGAGTAGGTCAGTGGAGGATTTTGACACGCTGTATGAGAAATAATGTTTGAAAGAAATTTCTACAAACAATAGACCTTAATCTATCACCATCCAATTCATTGTCCGCACCACTAGCTCATACTAATAATCTTTCTCTTTCTCTTCCGCTTTTTGTCACTTTATTGTGGGCATTAAGACTTGAGCATGGATCTCTTTTGAGAAACATATAGCGGAGGCAAAGCAGAGTGAGGATTCAAACCCTTATCAAAGAAATCTAAAGGCAAGTTCCCTAGACAATCAATAGATTGCTAGCTGATTTGGGGCAGATTTTGTCTTCTTTTCTCTTGCTTTCAGGAAAGCACTGTGCTTGATAAGTAATGTGTGCTTTCCAGTCTTTCTTCCCATCTCAGGCAGAGCTATCCAAAGACGCACCTGGACTAAATCTCTACCTTTTAAGGGCTTTATCACACGTGTAGGATCCTGATTGCTGAGTCTGTGTGGAAGTTGCTTCTAAGCAGCCAAGACGCTTGAAGGAATGTCAGTCACATTTGGTTTGTTTAAGAAGATATTTTATAATTTTAAAATCTTTCCAAAATCTCTAAAAGACAAAAAGGAAAAGAAAAATGGGAAAGAGAAAAGGGAAAGGTAAAAGGGAAAAGAGAAAGGAAAAAATGAAAAAGAAAAGGAAAAGGAAAAAGGAAAAAAGGAAAAAAGGAAAAAACAGAAAGGAAAAGAAGGAACGTACTACTATGAGCTATTTTCAAGGGCAGGTGCTGGTCCAGATTACATTGAACTCCCCCCGGACATAAAATTTACAACTGGATTATGTTCCCAAGTGAATGGCAGAGCAAACCAGAACAGTAACCCAGCAAAATTTCTTCAAGGGAAAAGGAGAGGGAAAATAAAATATAAAGCCAGACAAACGACCAGATTAACGAAACACTTCTACCTTTGCAGACTACCATTCCACCTACATCTGTCTTCTTGTACTCCCACCAACTAGCTGTTATTGAGTGCTTTTCAATTGGCATTTATGACTGCCTCTAATGGCTTGCTTGTACATGAGGCTTGCATATCTTAACTAAATATTCAGTGATTTTTCCTTATTCTAATGCTCTTAATTAGATTTATGAACTCTTTACTATGTTTTATGTTGATGAGGGACTGAGAATAAAATCCCGAAATGCTCACTCTAATAAAATATCACAGCTAACCAACTTGTGCTATTGCATGTGTTATTTCAGTGAATAATGAGCTTTAAATAATGTTCTGAATATGTTACCAAGGATGCAGTAAAGAAATATAGACTGGTGATCTATTACAATACATTAATAAATACACTGGTACATATAGTTCACTGTCCATAAGGGGTAATGGATCATGCTGTGAGAACAAGTTAAGGGATAAGGGGATTGAGACTTTTTTTTTAAAGTCTTCTATATGAATACACATTTTATATAAAAGAAATTAATATTTGTTATTTCTTTTTGCTCTTTTTCTTTAGTTCTTTGAATCTAAAGTAAATTAATGAGTAGGGTGTAAAAGCCAGATGTACTATAAAATAACCTTTTATTAAATTTCATATCTAGAACTATGTATATTATTTTCCTATACTAGATATTGAAAACATTTAAACAACATAAACCATGGTGCATCTAATCAAATTGTCAAAAATGATACCAAAACCTTGGTACCTAGCAATAATTACAGGAAAATTCTCTATATCTATGTATTTGTCCAGGATATGAAGACCAAGATGATTTTTTCTCAGCAGTATCACATCACTCTAGTGCTAATTATCTGGGTATTAAGCCTACTAATGCACTGTGTAGATAATCATGTCTTCAATTCAGAGAAAAATATACATTTTTCAGAATTATATCCAGAAGTTACATATATTGATACAGTCCTATTGACTTCAGCAGCCCAGGTGAAGAAAGAAAAGCATATTCTACTGGCATTTACAATTCTGAAAATCCTTGCTAGTGCAAGAGAGACCAGGAGTTTTGTGGTGGTTTAGTGTGAGCAGTGTAACATAATTCCTTATTCTACCAAACAGAATCATTTTGTGAATGCCTTCTATCATTCCTTCTTTCCTCTTTTATAGGACTCTTGCTGGCTTTGCCAACAGACTCGAAGCGCTCCAGTCTATCCACTGACTCCACTGTGTGCAGTATAAGAATCTATAATGATATGCACTTTCAGTCAGAGACCATTTTTCACTGTTTTGCGAATAGCCAAGTGGAATTTGAGTGTTGATTAAAGCCTGTTGATGTGCTGAACCTGCTACAGCGACTAAAATGATCTTATGAAACAAAAGTGACACACCAAGGGTAGCTGGCAAAAAAGATTTCTAAGAAATTCCCTCCTGAATGCCAGAAGGGTTCATGTACACTTTTTCACTCTCGCTGATCCATGTACAGAGCAACAGGTGTCTTTCCACTGTTGTGTCTAACTTACAGAAACATTTTTTTTGGAATGATTTTCCATTCACATATATCTCAAAAAATACACCTTTAAATCTCAGAAAACTCTCTTCATGTGTATGTGAATGTCTGTGTATCTAAACTTCAAACCAAGACCAATATAAATCAAGTGGGTCAATCTCAGCTAAAGGGCTCAAGTATATGATATCCAAGTCCTAGCTTGAGGTACAATTGTGATGTTAGTTCACTTTTACACAAATTTGGACTGAAAGTGTGAGACAGGAAGTGAGCAAACCACAATAAGAGGTTAAAATAGAGTCAGAGAGTGTTAAAACAGGAAAAATTATGTAAGGAGCAAATACATTAAAATAGAAAGCTAAAAATCTCTAAGTAAAACTGAAAAAAATTGGGCTTGGCAACTTAATGTTACTGAAATACTCAGCAATGGATGACATTCTTTCCCCAAACGACTGAGAAAATAATAAATAATTACATTTAGAATTATAGAATAGAATAATGGAAAAATCCAGCCTGGATCTCTAGAGATCTATTCCATCTTCTCTTAAAGGAAGGGCCTTTGATCAAAGTTCCTGTCAGACTGAATTCCCAATGTGGTCGATTCCATCACTTCTCTGTGAAACCTATTGCAACATTTTGCTGTTCTCACAGCAAAAAGGTTTTCAACGTCCCTTCATAAATCAGGCTATGCAATCCTTTTAAGCCCCCATGCTTGGTGGTCTTACTCAGGACTCTACTTTTTCAAAGCAAAAATTACAACATGGAGCAAATTAAAACTGAACACAGAGTTCCAGGTGTATCCAAATAGGCGCTGGCCAGAGTGGAATAGTCACATCCCTTCATCTGCCGGCTGTGTTGTTGCTCATGGATCTCAGGAAACAGTTTGTCTTTGCAGTTATAAGAACATTCTGCTGTTATGATAAATTTAGTCGCCCTTACGACCCAAAGGTCCCTCCAGTAAAGATACACCTAAACAAGGCAGACCCCAGTCTGTTCTTCTGCTGTTTCTGTCCTACCCACCGGGATTTTGCACTTTTCACAAGTCAAAGCTTCTGCAGTTTCTGCTGGCTCAGTCTTGTTTCTATGCTACGTGTAAAGTTTCTTTCCTCAAAGTAATCATTCTCCAAACGCATGTGACCTGTGTGGGTGAAGGTATTTAGAAATATGAGATATCATGGTTAAAAATTTACATCTTCCTGCTGTGGTTGTGCTGGCATGAAATAAAGCCCAAAAGCAGGCCCCAGAAACATACAAGTAGGAACAACCAACTTTCAAAATAAATAGTTTGAACTAGAAAATGTGTTTTAGTCAAATCTGTCTTGATTTTGACAATTTTTTTGTTTTTCCCAAATGGCATTACAAACTGAACAAGCACCACATGTTGAAAGCCACAATAGAATATTTCATTTGAGAGTGTTAACTTGACTTCAAATTGCACATAAAATTGACAGTTATTTAAAAATAAACTGCAATTTGGCACATCACAGTTGGACAGGCTGAAATGTCAAATGATTATACTTGCTGGATTTGCTTCTTAGGTAAATATAGAAATTTCTTTCTGGGGGTACCAGTCTAAATTGGTTTCTTAAAAGCAAACCCAAAAGAACCCCAAACCAATTTTTTTCCTAAGTTTTCAGTGGTTTCAGCTCTGTCCCAGTTTGGAATTAAAGTAAATGTCAAAGATTGGAACATCAAAACATTGAGACAGAAATGTTGTTTTCTGATCAGTTCTAATATGTGCATATGCCAAAATGCTTCAAAGCAATAGTTTGTCGTTTTGAAAACCCAAATGACCTCTAAGAACTTTTGCAAAAAAGAAGAATTCTTCAGATTTGATGTTTAAGTATTCTTTCATAACATAACATTTGTGGGAATTCTTAGACATTATGGATGGTGGCTGGAGTATGACATCAATGGTTTTGCCAAGAAAGCCACAGTTTGTTCCTTCTGTATTCATGACTAAGCACAGAGATATAAACACCACCTTTGCAATCTGTGCGTCTTATATGAGGTCTGTCCTTCCCTCAAAGCACCTACTCTATATGTATATAACTCCTTATTTATAGATATATAATATTTGAGCACTAGTTTTCAAACCAATATTTATAAACAAATTTTAATAATTTATAGAGGACTCATTAACATTACAAACATTTATTGAATCACAAAAGTTAGTCCTAATATAATACATTAACTATCTTACAGTCCCAAATGTCTATGCCTACAGTGCATATCTGTTACTGCAACCTGCATAAATATCCAGAAAATAATGTATTTTCTGTGTTTGCTTTTCCTTAGGATAAACAGTGAAACAGTAAAAAGAGGCTAAGACACAACAGGGGATGCAAAACAGACAAGCTGCAACAGCCTACATGGGAGAATATTACAGAATTACAGTTGTTGCAATGGCTACCAGCTGTGCATCTGGAATAAACAGGTTTGGAGCCCAGGAGTTTTTAATACAGGGAAAAGTTTGCCTCAGATGCTCACTCCTTTATATTTTTATATCAGTCTTTACTTCAAATGTTTTAAAGAAGAATATTCCAAAATCTCCAGTTATTTCTGTTGTTCTTGTTGACTACTCTGTCAAAAGCTACAGGCAGGTAGAGGCATATTAAAATCTTTGTTACTAATATTTCAGTTCACTGCATTTGATCACTGAGGATTATCTGCCTGCTTGCTTTGTGCTGCTTTTGCAATGATAGGGAGAGAAAATTGTTGGATGCATGAGCTCTGCAATTGTCCCTTTACTGCTATTTATCCTTATACAAACCACATAAACAAGGCATTTCACTGTGCCAGCTTCCTCATGCCCTGAGCCTAGAAGATGCAAAATTTTTCTGGTTTTCTTTTTTTTTTTTTTTTTGTTTTGTTTTGTTTTTTGTTTTTTTGAGGGGATGTGTTTATGCACATGGACACCCCCAGTGTCAAGACAGTCAGCCTTCAGAGCACCATCTCTTTTATGCAGTCAAGGAGACCATGAACTCTGAAAACAAGAGTTTTCAGTTAAATTAGTGTGTTTAGGAGTCTATCTTCATACATACGACAGCAAGTGACAGCACACTTGGATGGCATAATAACTGTAATTCTGTCATTTTATCACTTCTGAGGGCTTGACTGCATACCTGCTCATGGCAGGTAATGGAAAAGAGTACAGAAAAAAACAAATGGGGGAAAAAAAAATAAAAAAAAAAATAGAAAAGAAACCCAGAAATGTGGTTATGTTGTGTGCATGCTGACAGTCTCATGGCTCACACAGACCTTGAGAACTTGAATAAAGCTGGGGCAGATTAGGAAGTAATCCTCTAAAAGACACATATTTGCCAGCAGCTTTGGACTTGCAGCTCAGTACTCACCCAGACTTCTGCCTGCTCGGTGTGCACCCCAGTTGCCACCTGAGTTTCATGACCAAGTTATTTTTGCTGGAAAATGAGTGTTTTGGCAAAAAGCTGAATACCTAGAGCTCTTCCAGAGGGTGCACAGGACAGACACTCAAACCCAAGAATTTGGAAGCATCTCAAGTTTTCCCGGAGGTCACTGTCCTTGAAAGCCAGCACAACACAATGTTGAAATAATTTATGTGTCGTCTGCTTTGGAAAAAGAATGAAAAAACTTAAACTTTAGATTCCCCTCTAGTCTCTGCTTGTGAGCATATTCCAGTGAAGAAAAGCTTTTGTGAACATTTTTTCCTCAGTTTGACCAGACCTATCCTGCACCTGATATGAAAAAGATTATTACATCCTGAGATGGTATCACTATAACGATATTAAATCTAATATTTTTTTTAACTAGCAAGCAAAAAAGTCATCAACAATTTCCCTAGTAATATTTTATCCATTTTCACCAAATTTCCTTTTTCAGTCAAAGATGGTGAGTCTTTCAGGTCTATATCTTTTCAGGAGATGAGATAAGTCAAATTACATTGAATTTATCAGAATCAGATGATTTTTAAAGTTATTCTCAGAAGGAAGACTGGAAAACTAATACCTGAATTCCACCCCAGGCTGACTATAGTAGTTGTGGTCTGCTTTTATTCTACAAGCCATCAGTTCTCTGTCCTCCAGCTGTTGTTGGTTATGGCCTCCAGTTTCATTCCTAGAAACAATCTCTGAAAATAAGCATGCTTTAGTTTTTCTCATTCTCTCTTTAAAGACTCGGACAACTCAGATAATTTCCTGGCATTCCTCAGTAGCCCTTTCTTTAATGAGAAGATCAGCTGGCTGTATAGCTTTTTTTCAGTGTGTACTGCCAGCTAATGGCAACTTTATTAGGTATCTGCAGTGAGATGATGAGCCACCTGGGAGTATTAACACCTGGATTTACAGTCACAATGGTAGAGCATATTGAAGTCCTTCACTACACTGAATTACTCAATAATAGCTTTTGGAAACATAAATAATCAAGAAGCATCATTTTTGAAGATAAAAGTCAGGAACATGTCTGGCTAATTGACCATGATGGAGTTATAATAGTGAAATACTGCACACTTTTGGAGTAAAGTTCTCTATCGTGCTGCCTCTATCTAAAGCATTGAGGGCTGGCAACTCTACAGAAGTTTATGGGTAGTGACTCTTGCACACTGCTCCTGCCAATAAGATGCACATCAGATTTTACATTGGTCTAATCTATTGCAATAAATTCTGGCTCTAAGAAAAACAGACATAATGTGAAACAGGAGGACTCCAAACAAGATTAGCTCATGGAGAATGCCATCAAGATTGCTAATTTGGTTTACATCAAAATCCAGGAAAGGTCAGATCCTGGTAGCAACAGAATGTTTCATCCTGTTTTTCTACATTCAGTTAAGAAAGTGCTGAAATCTATTTGTGTATTTCAATCTCTTTAAGGCCATCTGATTAAGAAAATGCTCTAAGTTACATACAGATATAACTGCTGAAGAAGAGACTTAAGTGTGAGCTTTACAGCTTGGCTCAGTTGAGACATATATTTACTCAAGTTACTTCAGAGGATTCAAGGCAGTGACAAAATGCAAAATATAAAACTATAAAAGTCTCTGTGAATATATGACTATATTTTATTTCTAAATTGTACTTGCCTGTGCAATGGTTTTCTAATGGAAGTTTCTGTCATTTGCTTACTGTTGTTTTGACTTGTTTCTTTTAGGTTTGGGTCTGGATTTTTTTTTTTTTTTTTTTTTT
>VZRN01003757.1:657527-667689 GCA_013397935.1 Dasyornis broadbenti
TTTTTATTTCCAAAATTTTCTCAGGAAAAAAATTGTTAAAATATCCCTATACCATGTATTCATGCATATAAATTATAAGCTTACCTCTCTTAAACTGTAAATATTTCTGGGAGGAAAAAATTATAAAATTGGGGTTTTTTTATGGTTTTGTTTTTGATTTATATTCAATTTCTTCTTCAATTGCTATTTTTCTTTCTGCAAAATTATAAAGTAGAAATAATCCTCCCTTTCTTTACCAACACCCAGATTTTCTATGGATATTTTTTCTCTAAATGCCAGCATTTGGGAATTTAAAAAAAAATAATCAAAAAACCCCTCACCAACAGTAGGCATTTAAACTTCAGGGACTGTAACAAGTTTCTCAACAAACCAACACTGGAGAAATTATTTCAGTAACAGTTTTTGAATAGAAACCGCAAGATTTTACTTGCTGCCTCATGCAATTAACTGGTGAGGTGCAGAATCACTTCTCTGCCTCTCCCCAACCCGATGAGTATTTAATTATTCATACAAAGTGAAACAGCTTCAACAGAACAAACACAAGAAGCCCAGGCTGCAGTACCTCACAGTCTGGTGGTTAAAGCTCGGCCATGCAGTTTCCCGTTTCTCCTGCTCTGCACCATGGGGGCAGGAGGTGTAATTCAAGTGCTCACCATGCAGGTGACAGCCTCTGGTTTCAGGGCTCCCTGCATCCCATGTGGCCCAGAATCACCGCATCTCACCAGAGCTCCCAGGCCCCTCCCGACCCAGCTGTAGGACTGAGCCCTGTGGATGAGACAGCAGCTCTGCAACTTCACCACAAAATCTGACTTTGGTGTAGCTCAAGCTCATTTATTATGCAACAGAGGCTCAATAAATTAAGCATTATTAGATCTCGCATCGCCCCACAGCATTTTAAAATGCAGCCTGTTTGCTGCAGACCTGTTTTGGAGCCACGGAAGGAATTCTACCCTGTGAGGGTGGTGAAGAACTGGAACAGGTTGCCCAGAGAAGCTGTGGCTGACCCACTCCTGGGAGTGTTCAAAGCCAGTTTCAGTGGAGCTTGGAGCAACCTGGTCTAGTGGAAGTTGTCCCTGCCCATGGCAAGGAGGTTGTAACTTCAAGCAGGGCTGAACAGGACACAGAGATCATCCCTAAAACGTTTACATAAATTCACCTTCACCTTTGCAAGTCATTGTTGCCGTTTTCTCTACAGCTCCCGGGATTATGAACTGCTCCACATTCCCAGGAATCCCGCACTGTCACCCAGTCCTAAACTCAGGTCTGACTGGAAACAATCATAAAACACATGCGCCTTAAAACCTTAACATATGTGGTATTTGAAAACGTATATCTTGAAGTGCATTGCAGTGAAGTAGTCTAGTTTTTTTTCAACGTGTCAACAGCTCTTTTAAATGTCCCTTTGATTTGAAATGGGCTCCATATGTATTGGCTGAGGCAAGAAACTTTGTAGTTAACTAACTTAATAGGTGTCCCCCCATATACATGGAATTGTAAACCAGGTGTATCACACTGACTGGGAACTTGGCATTTGATTGAGGTAGGGATGAATGGCATTTGAGGATGTGGGGATCAGATGCAGATACAGGGAGAAACACAAACTTGAGCATGATATCGCAGGACAGGCCAGGATTGCAGCGGTAGCCTTAGAAATTGGGTAAGTAAGCCATGGACAGTTGTGGTTGTTCTTCAAGGGAGACAATTACAGAGGGAAATTTGGAGTGGTTCTGGTAAACCTTGCATACCTGTGTGAATAAAATAATTCAATAACAACATTATACCCAGTTATTCATCGGCACAAAAAGTTTCTAACTGCCAAACTAAGAAAATGTCTGGATTTCAGTTAACCCCTTAGAGCATGCACAATTTTAATTAAGGAAATGGACACAAGAAGGACAAACAATGCGAAAATTCCTGAAAGGAACAGTTAATGTACTACAAAACACAGGGCATGAAGCTTTTTGGAGTTGGTGCCATTTTTTTCTGTTCTCTGCTAACCAGCCAGATAAAAATGTGCTTAGATGAAGGCATCCCAATTTAGACTCAAGGGACTTCAGCGTCTATTGGAATCAAGACAATCTAAAAACAGCTCTGTTCTGCTTTGAAAAGGTAAATGAACCTTCTGTGGAAAGCAGAAGTGTGAAAGGTTCAGAAGAAACCTATTACAAGCTTCAGCACACACTTGTGACAAGAATTGTGACTCTGTATTTGCAGAACACAGTCTCCCCCAGGGATGCCAACTAATCTGAGACATTAAAACACTGCATTCACTTCAGCATAACTTCTTCCCTCAGATGGTGGTCTAATCATTCCCTGTAATGCTATTCCTAAAACAAATGAAGATTTTTTCAGCGTTCTTAAGAGCATAGCTGTTAAATGTTGCTGGTCAGAACATACATAATTAAGTTAAATTGTACCCTACTATGCGGTTTTGTTAAAACAGAAGAATTACAAACAAGTGCGTTGGTTGCAACAAAGTTTTCTTCAGAACAAATTTTATTTTTCAATTAATCTCCTTTCTTTTTCTTTTTTTTTTTCCCCTCTCCTTTGAAAGAAAGTGATGGGTGCCTAAGTTCCTTTTGACATGAAACCAAACTCCAGCTCGTTCATTAGGAAAATATATGTTCCAACACTTTTTCCTAAGTGGAAAAAGAACAAGTTTCAAAACCTTGAAAGTTGCCTCAAAATGAAAGTGTCATCCTGTCGACAGCTCCAATTCTTTAAATTGTTTTGCCTGACACTTAGTAGGACTTCCAGTAAATCGAGTTCTTTGATCATATCTGAAGAATTATATGTCAAAATCGTGAAGCTCCTTGTTCACTTTCAGTCTCACCGTCTTGCTAAATAAACCTCTGTAGCTTAAGTTTTTCATGTTGCTCAGTACAGAGAACCAACACTGCAAAAAATCAACATTGCAAATAGTCAAAGTGAAATCACACTTCAGTTGCTACCAGAACTTCATGATACATCCATCCACACACACGAACACACACATTAGCATAAAAGCACATAAATGTGCTCGCCGCCTGAGCGTACTTACCACCCCTCCCCTGCTGCTGGTGCCAACCAACACCACCTGTGTGGTAATATGTGGGACACATTTCTAAAGTGCTGTCTTTGATAAACAGTGCCTGCTGCAGATCAGATCCTGGGCTATTAGTCCTTCAGACTCCCCATCTTTCACAGACTCTGGGGAGGGTTCCCAGAAAATGAATTTTAGGCATTGTTTGTAAGAGTTGAGAAAGGAGAGCCATTTGCAAGAGCCAAAAACTTAAGAAAAATTGAGAAAGGTTACAAATTCTTACACTGTGGTAGGAATTATTCCAATTAAGCAGAATCTATTAAAAATATATTCTTTAAGAAAGTGTTCTCCTCTGACCATCCCCAAAGGCCCAGGAGTAAGAGGATGACTAAAGTAAGGCACTTGGTGAGATTTTAGACTTCTGGAAAAGGAGTATCTTGATGAAGCTGCTTCTAGGTTTTTCACAGGTGTCAAAGATTTCTCATACTAGGCAAGATAGAAGGATGCTGCTAATTTTATTTTATTTTATTTTTTTTATACACATAGCATTTAAATTAAAAAGGGGACATAATTCAAACTTTTAATGTCAAGAATGCCAATTCAGTTTTAACACCACTATTGAATAGAAATAACTACAAGCACTGGCATCTCAGTGGCTCTCTTTTTATTTTCCTGTTTTTTTTAAATTCTGTAGTATAAAGTCTGAAATGAGAATTAATATCTGTCTCATTTTGTTATGAAGCTTCATTTTCAGGCTGTGGTTTTTAACTTATCCTCTGGGTTCCTTACTTAGAGTTTGTCTGGTATAAATTTTTAGTCACTTTTTCTTTAGCATCAGTTAATAAGCAGTGTCTTTACTGTGGAACAAAGTAAAGCAGACATTATTGCCCAAATTTCTTTCTATTCAGGCCTGGTCAAGGCAGAGAATGTGTTTGTTACCTTTCCAGTGCTTACTTTTCATGTGCCCTGGCAATTTTAAACAGAAGCAGAGGTAGTCTTTGCTTTTGCCTGCTTCTGCTTCACATGTGGACCAGCTCTGAGTGAACATGCAAATCCTGCAAACCCTTAGTTCCATCCACCTTTCGGATTCATCAGCAGTCGTTTTCAGGAGTGGAGTGGCATGTGCACTTTAGGTGTTTAGTTTCCATAGCATGCCTGACCTTTCAAAAAATGAATGGAACTGCACATAGATCCTACTACAGAGCTCAGACCAGAGCTCCAAATGCCATGGGAACCAACCCCCTAATTGCAAGGGTCTTTTTTTCCCCCATTTTGTTTTCCATGTAGTACAGGGTTAAATGAATACAAACCCAGCAGCTACATACTGACAGGGTTCTAGTACTGTTTTCCCTCTAGTCTCTCTAAAATATTGTAAACAAGCCACCGAACACTCTGGTTATTTAATCAGTGATAGAAAGTTACAGCTATTATTATTATTATTATTATTATTATTATTATTATTATTATTATTATTATTATTATTATTATTATTATTATTATTATTATTTATATAATCTCATGACTTTCCATTCAGCAGAAACTTTTCCAGTATCTATCTTCTCCAAGCCAGTGTAAGTTTGACTGGTTTCTCTCCAGAAAGTAGCAGGGGACTGCAGAATGCAAGATATTCTATGTCTTGAAGTCAGAAACATTCAGGCATTATTTTATTCTTTTACTTTATAAACAAAAACAAACAGAAATTTGTAAAGTTTCTCACCAATTCCAATGTAGACATAAACAGCCCATTCTTGTCTCTCTGTTTTTATCTTAAATCTGTGCAGCTGCAGAATTTTAAAAGAACAGTCAAGTGTAGCAGCACAGCCAAGGGAGTGATAAAGAAGAAAAAGAGAAAGAGATGTAATAAGACTCGGTTTGAAAATGAAGAGGAAAAAGGAAATGCTTAGTCTAGCAGGTTAAAAGAAGGCTCAGTGAGGACAACTACACCCAATTTGGTGCAAATAATATAGCTGACTGGCTTGCCACCTCATATGTACCAACTTTCAATCTGTATATCTCTTTGGAGCCATAATGCTTAGCACTGCAAATCACCCACTGAAAGAACCTTCAAATCTTTGGAACTTATTGATACAATTACCCCTGTGCTGCTGAGCTGAATGCAGTGTCCACTGCTTGTCTGTAAACTTTGTCTGCAATTGCAAGAGAAAGAAAAGAAAGGAGAGTATTAATCTGTGTGGTGTGTATTCTGTGGGTACTCTTCCTCTTTGGATCCAGATAAGCTAAGAAATCCATTTAACCTTTTAGTGTCAAGTTTGATGGACCCAAGGTGACACTGTACTTTTTCACTGTGCACTACAGTTTATGATTGCAATAAACCTGAAAGAAAAATTGATGTTGACAAAGATTATATATATGTTTTTCTTCTCCTCCCGCTGAGACGGAAAAGTGACAAGTGTCACTTTTAAAAAGCAGTAGCCTCACGTACAATCTGAGGACAAGGTTAGTCATCAATCATGTCTTTTCATAAGTCTTCACTGATGAGTTTGACTTTGGACCTGCAATCTTTGAACCCTCTCTCAGCTTTTGTCCCAGAATCATAGACTCATTCATTCATTCATAGATTCATGGATTTTTAAGGCCAAGAAGGACAATTACAATCATCTTGTGTGAACACAGGCCGCAGAGTTCAAGCTTTCATTCTTCCTACCCCTACTTCTTTTAAATGTTTTCAAATTTTTCTTCTCTTGCACTCAGTTGCTTATTGAACTCATTGTGATGCTTAAACCTTGTTCTGGACTGCCTCTGCCTCACCTTCTCCCTGTTTAGGATATATTCCTGCCATGAATCTCACATCCAATAACTCTTGTATAAAGCTTGAAACCAATAACCTACAACAGCTCCTTGTAAAGAATGTTACATCATCCTCTTACAAAGTGCATGTCACCTACTAGAGTCTTCAGTAGACTATCTTGAACCAAATGTTCAAAAGATTTCTTGGAAAATGTGCATTTAATAGTGCTTTATTCTAGAAAACAACTTTGTCTTAGTAAGTACACTACAATTAAAAGTACCTTTTCTACTCCTATCCATATCTGACTCTTCTCCAAGCCTCAGTCTCCCACTTCCCTTTTTTTCTCCTTCAATCTCTTAAGTCTGTCTGAGTCTGTCTCTTTCCTGCTCTATCTGTCTCATAAAAGTTTTAATGCATAGAACTTCTCAGTTCACAGGTAAAATAAATTGTCAATGTATTTCTAGTAACAGTAATAGCCTTTTATTCCCTCCACCCCTCATACAAAAAAATTAATGGGATACACCAATCTGCCATTGTGCCCTTGACATGTAATTTGTTATAAATAATAATACAAATGATTACAGGGAAAACTACTACTGCTAGGAGTGCATCAGTTTGCCAGCATGGAGATAAATAAGACAGATCTCACTGTGGGTGACTCTGTCATCACGTTTTGTACTGGCGCTACCCAGCAGGCTTAACAACGTGAGTCCTGTCATGGCTGGTCTCAAAGTTTCTTCAGAGAGAAGCTGGGGGGTTAAAGCCCTTTTCAGAGAAAAATAACTAAAAGGAGTTAAAAATAAGTGGCTCTCCAATGGGCCTCTGTGTCGAATGTGTTTAATTGCCCACAAGTCGCATATCTTCCCTTCTTCATATTATTGCAAAACCTGCTGCATTTCTTTGGTACAGCAGTTACTCAGGTTTTATCTTCTACAGAGACAAGCTGCAATTTCTTTTATAGGGAAAGGGGAGGAAAAAAAAAAAAAAAGGACTCATAACAGTGAAGGCAATTACAGGAGCAACAGTCAATGTCAGGAATGGGAGAAAGAGTTGCAATCTTATTCAGGCACAAACCTGAGAAACAGAAGTCCTGGAATGTACAGCAGTTCTGCTGCTTACCTGTGTGGGTAATTCACTCAGGCTTAGCAGTAAACTGGAGAGATTTGCAGGGAAGATTTTTTTTTTTTCCTAATCCATCTCCCAGATTTGAAACTGCTTTCATCTTCTTATTGGTAATAATATCAGTTGTTATGTCCAGATTGTTCACTCTGTGTTACCACTTAGATTTCTTTAAATACAACTGTACAAATAAAGATTAAGAATTAATCTGCTACCAGAACACTGTTAGAACTTCAGGTTCTGAGGGTGGTTTATTTAGTTTATGGTTGAACACAAAACAAGTCTTTTATAAAAACATGTAGGAATTTGCCTCCTCTCTTTGAAGAGCTGCCATAAGAAATATGTTACAGAATCAGAAAGCTTCAGCAGAAGTTTTGAAAAACCATAGAGATCACTGGAATATGGAGTACCAGGCAGTTGAAGGTTACATTTTACACTTGTCCTGCTGATTGGGGTTTTTTTCTTTTGTGTTTTTTTTTTTTCCTAAAAGATCCCTTTTTTTTTTGTGCTTTACAACATCCTGGATAGTAAAACTCTGGTTATCCTGTACTCTCTTATGAGTGGATGAGATATGCTGTTCATAATGAATTGAGGCTTCAAGTGACACAATTTTTCAGCAACTGCATATCATTTGGTTCGATACGGAAACATAATCTGTTAGAGGATTTACATGGCATTGAACAGAATCAGTGTCAGTTACTTCGAAGGGTCAGATTTCAGTATGTAAAGGTAAACAATATATAACCATGCATTTCAGATTTAGTGCAAAAAAAAAGCTCAGTCAAAAAGCGATTAAAGAAATATTTCATTCTAAAGAATTATTATTTTAATATTACATTAAGTAGATTTTTTTTCTTTTTTTCATTCTGATTCATTACCAAAAGATTAAAAGTGAGATAATCTTTATTTCCCCAGAAAATCAAATTTCCTCATTTTCTTACTTATCTTTTTATTACTGGAGACCCTCAATGCATCCATTGTGATAGCGTTTATATAAGAGAGGATAATAGTGTGTTTTTACCACCAGCAGTTTCCAATTGAAATAGGTTGTATTGCCAGGTTAACTGCCCCAAAAGTTTCAAACCCAAACTTTTTTCCCCTGTGGAGAGGATATAAATGTAATCAATGAGAGGAACTTTCAAGGTCAGTGAATCCTCCACTGCTCAAGCAGCTCTCCCATTTCCCACTCACACTCACGGACACACATCCAATTATATAGTAAGAACATTATATTCCAGGTCCAGCAAATAGTTCTGCAAAAGTGGGAGTGTGTGGATTTCAGAAAGGTTTACAGGAGCAATGTAACCGCCTCGCAGTGGGACTTTCCCTGTAGACAAATGAGGCAAATATCCTATGGGGAGTTAGAGGGTTTGTAAAGTAGGGACATCAAATCCATTACATTCATTAACAGAGGATAAAGGTATGTTAACAGAGGATAAAGGAATATATTCTTTTAAACAATAAAATTGCTGTAAAAAATAGTTATATATTTCAGACTACCAAAAGGTTGTCTTAGCATCTCTCTCTAATGTTTCAAAAATACAAATTGCACAGTCAGAACCCCAAATTTTGGTTAAGTATTAAGAGAAAGAGAACTGATTTTTTGAGGAACCACTTGGCATTTCAACCACTTGGCATCACAACAACGAGCCACAGATGCTTAACCCCTCAGAAACTTGGTGTTTAACTTAGTTATGCCATTTTGGTGCCTGCCGTTAGAACCTTATGTCAAGAAAGTCTTGATCTACTTTTATATGCTACTGTTGTTTATGCTTTTACTTCCAGTTTGATTTGCAGCATAAATAAGTTCTAAAATACAGCGAGCATGTACTGACAAGCTTTATGACACTGTTTTAAATATTGCTATGGAAAACAAGACTTTAACACCAAAAAAAAAAAAAAGAACCCACCACCCAAATTCTAAATAAACAGACAATAGCTGTCAGTATTAGAAAGCTGTACCTCTGAATTGAATTCAACATACAAAATTATTAGGTTTCTATTCAATCTCTAGGGATACCCCCTAATCATTTATTCATTTCTATTTCCAGACCCGCTTCCTCTCAATTGACAGGGAATGGCTGTATGAGGTCTAAAAAATCAGAGGCCTTTCCAAACGCACTTAAAAACTGACAGCTTTGAATTGCAGGCTATAGATTCTTGTGAAATTTAGTTCTGATCACTAGATGGTCTGGCTGTACCCTTATAGGACCTCTGAGCTATTGAAAAATATTATGAATAACACAACCAGACTACAAAGTACAAACCCAGTGAAGTAGCCAGGACACGCCTTTCTGTTGCCATGAAAAAGTGGGCTGTTCAAGCTGCCATCAGGAATGTTACGGGAAATAGTGTTTTGGCTGAGAGAACAGCACGCAGAGTGCCCTTTCTCTGAGGAGTAGCTTCTGCAAATACTGAGGTGGAACAAAAAAATCCCCACATTTGCTTCATAACTTGACATTAGATATACTCTAAATTTAACTATATGATTAATCTCCTTTATTTCCTACTTCCTTATTCTTTTTTATCCACTGAAATTCATTCTTTTAGGTAAACAGCCTTTTTTTTTTTTTTCCTCCTGTTTTCCCCATATTTTTTCATTTGTGTCATCCTTCAAAGTGAAGTAACCCCCTCCAGTTTAGTTTAGAAATAAATCAATATCTTTCAAAAGTGGAAGGCATGTGCACTCAATGAAAATAGCAAAAAGGCTTCACTGCGGACAAGTCGAATGTTAAAACTTAATAAAAATGGGATGAAAAGATTAGTGTGAGAAACAAGCTGCTGAAGTTTCTAAAATAAAAGAAGTAATAATAAAAAGTTTTTCATATCCATCAAAAGCAAGAAACTTGCCAAAGAGTTTATGGGATTTACAAATGACCAAGATGTAAAAGAATCATACAAGGAAGATAATGTCATAGCAGAAAAGAAAAATGAATTCTTCATATCCATGTTCCCTGTGAAGATGGGAAATTTGGTTGTTTCTCTGTGTTTGAATGTCAGTCTCAAAATGAAGTGTCAGCAGAGGAGATTTTAGACATATCGATAAAAAGTAACAAATCATCAGGAGCAGATGGTATTCACCTAAGAGTCTGAAAGGAATTCAAATATATAATTACTGAGTTAACTGTGCTTTAAATCCTACTGCTTCAGGATAAGAAGTAAGGGAGTAAGAAAATAGGGAAGAGGGAAGGAGAAAGAGGGAAGGAGGAAGGAAAAATAGAGAGGAAGGAGAAAGGAAGGAGGGAAAGAAGGAGGGAGATGGAGGGGAGGGG
>VZRN01003757.1:667712-683077 GCA_013397935.1 Dasyornis broadbenti
GGAGGGGAGGGGAGAGAGGTTCATTGTTGGTAAATATGTCTTGTTCAATAATTGAAATAATAATTCAATCAGAATTCCATCTATTTTCACTGTGTAAGTTGTTATTAAGATTGCATGCAGAAATACTACTAGCAAATCTTTGCTGGGGTTTATGTGGAAAAAAAAGGATTACATTGTTTGGAAGACCACCTCAACATTTCATGAATGTATATTCTCTTTTTTAAGTTTTCTGAACATTTAACATATTTTTGAGCTTAAAATTTTAGATATTAATATTTTCTCCCATTTACCCCACAATGTGGCAGCTATCACATCAGATTCCTTGTTCTGTTCATTAGGAAGAGAAATCACAACAACGTTAACAACAAAAGATCTCCAAAACTGTGTTTAAATCTTGTTTTTATAAGGAAATGCAAAATTCATTGCTGACGACATGGCAATTTTCCAATCAAAGATTTCTTTTGGTTGCAAAGACAGAAAGCATGTGAAGACAAAAAGGCATTTTGGCATTAACAGCTTTAACAAAGCTCATTACACAGTGACTGCTGTATCTGTGAAATAATGTTCTTTGAAGGGTAACACTAATTCAAGTGGCATAGCGCTGCATATGAGTAAGGGGTCCAAAGACCTTGAATGTTGAAAAGAACTACAGATCTTCAAAGTCCCACAAACAAACAAAACAAAAATGTAGCATGTAATGGAGACCTGAATAATGTAAAAGGTTTTGTCTTTGGGGAAGAGAAGGGGAGAGAGAAAGAGGGAAAGGAGTGGAGAAAAATTAGAGAGAAGTGGAGGAGTGAAATATGGGCTTTAAGCATTGTAATCAAAGGATGTGAATTGTCACTTCTTGCCTGGCTACCACAAACAGCAATAGCCAGATTTAAGGAGTAGCTGAAGAATGTCAGGGCTGGTGTGAAAAAGTCAGTAGGGTAATTACACCAAATCTAAGAGCAGGCAAAAGTTTTGGTTTGGTTTGGTTTGGTTTGGTTTCATTTGGTTTGGTTTGGTTTGGTTTGGTTTCATTTGATTTCATTTGGTTTGGTTTGGTTTGGTTTGGTTTCATTTGATTTCATTTGGTTTGGTTTGGTTTGGTTTGGTTTGATTTCATTTGGTTTGGTTTGGTTGGGTTGGTTTTTTATTTTAATAGGAAAAGGGGTGGATGGTTTGGATGCTTAGTTTGTAATGAAAAGGTAGCAAGGTTTTATGTCAGAGGTGAGGAACGTTGGTCATGATTGTTGGCAAGAATTTCTGGTCAAAAATTGAAACAAAAGAAAAAAATCTGTTGAGTTAGGGGACTGGCTGAAGAGATGTTTAGAGACATTAAAAAAAAAAAAAGAAAGTAATTAGACAGAAAATGCAATGAAAGACAGAAGAAAGGCCCAAAGGCAAGAGAAAAACTGAGATAGCATATTATCCCAATGCATTTCCTTGTTTTTTTCTATCTTTGTGATACTAATACAATTCAACATGCCTCCTCCATAAAGCCAATGACATTTTTAAAATTTCTTTTAATAATTTCAATCCACCAAAATATTTTTTTTTTAGACTGGCCCCACACTTAATTCCTTTTTTGGTCAAAATTCTTGTCAACTAAAAGAAAAACTCAACAATCCAAAATTTAGAAGTACTACATAATAGTGATAGGCCTGCTGACTCAGGGTATTAATGCTTTAAGTTCAAAGGGAATTTAACTTCTACTTTGAGTCCTTTGGAAGTCTTAAATTATCAGGTAAATAAAGTATATACCAAATTAGCAAATGCTGAACCAGAGGTCCGACTGGAATAGAACTTATTGCTATATTCACTCTATGATTCTGTCTACCACTTAATAATACTAAGGGTGAAAGCTACCTTCCTCTACATGTGTTGAAAAGATTTAGGAGTATATAGGCTGCTGCTCTGGAAGGGAGCACACGATTGGTCTGGACTAAAGCCTTGAGTCAGGAGAGTGGTGAAGGGAGTTACATTCAGCTGGTGTCCAGTCACCAGGGTTGTTTCCTAGGGATCAGCATTGGCCCCAGCCTTGTTTAATACTTTTATCAATTATCTGAATGAGGGGGTTGAATGCCCCCTCAGTCAGTTTGAGGACAGAACCAAGCTGGGTGGGAGTGTGGATCTGCTGGAGGGCAGGAAGGCTCTGCAGAGGGATCTGCACAGGCTGCATCCATGGGCCGAGGCCAGTTCTGTGAGCATCAACAAGGCCAAGTGCTGGGTCCTGCCCTTGGGTCACAGCAATTCCCTGCAGGTCCAGGCTGCGGCAGAGTGGCTGGAAGGCTGCCCAGTGGGAAAGGACCCGAAGATGATGGTGACAGCAGTGGAAGGTGAGCCCAGGTGTGCTCAGGTGGCCAAGAAGTTCAATGGCACTGGCCTTGTGTCAGTAATGGGTAGCCAGCAGGACCAGGACAGTGATCACCCCCCTGCAATCATCACTGGCAAAGCACTCGAGTTCTTGGTTTGTTTTTTGCCCCACACGACAAGAATGACACTGAGGTGCTGGAGCATGTCCAGGGAAGGGCACAGAGCTGGGGAAGGGTCTGGAGCCCAAGTCTGATGAGGAGCAGCTGAGGCAGCTGGGGCAGCTCAGCCTGGAGAAAAGGAGATTCAGGGGGGCTCTTCTCACTGTTCAAAATTCCCTGAAAGAAGAGTGGAGCCAGGTGTGAGTCAGGCTCTGCTCCTATATAATAATAGAATGAGAGGAAATAGCCTCATGTTGTGCCAGGGAAGATATATTTGGATATTAGAAAAAATTCTTCACAGAAAATATTGTCAGACATTAAAACAAGCTGCCCAGGGAAATGATTGAGTCATCATCCTTGGAGGTGTTTAAGACCTGTAGCTGTGGCACCTGGGGACATAATTTAAAGGAGGGTTTGGCAGTGCTGAGTTAACAATCGGACTTGATCATCTCAAAGCTTTTTTCCAGTATAAACATTTTTGATACTATGGTCCCTTTGTTAACCACATTGATAGCAATGCTTTTAGAAGAAAATTTTCCTCAATCCATCTTCCTCTTGGAACTGGCCATATTTGGCACTTTTAAAATAAAAGGTTAGAGAGAGGAATTAAAAAAAGTCGTGATTCTGTTGGGCACCTGAATTTTAGTTGCTTGTACAAGAAGAAAAAATGAGAACAGAAGAGTTAGAGGGATCTTCCTTCAACTGTCCACGAGACAAAAATATTGAAGCATTCTCTTAAGAGATGAGCTGTATTGCTCAAATGCTGTCAGAAGAATGAATTAGTTGAAGCTGTTCTAGTCACTGAGCTTTTGGGTTGAACGAAAAGCAACTCCAAGGAAATTGCTCTCCATGGCCTGAACTCTTCTTGCAAGTATATGACAACTAACTTGTACTTTAGAATCAAATGTAACATTTCACTCTAGGAAAAGAAGGAAGAAAAAAAAAGAAAAGAGAAAGAAAATTAAAATTTAGTTTTCTATAGTCCATTTTTCTTGTTTATTTATCTTTTGCTTATTTTTCTTGCAACTAAGTCAGAAAGTAGTTTTCATAAACCTATTCCTAGTTCTTTATTTTCTATGATATTCTATGAAAGCCTTTGATTTAAATTTAGATGAAGTTTGAAGAGTATTGAGAAGCTTATTTGTGTTGGAGAACATTTCTGATATATGATTCCTGATCCCTCATTAAAAACAGAGACTACCTTGGATGTATTTATTTATTTAAACTGTATATTGAGTTTTATTTTCCTTGGAATTATGTTTATTTTGTTTCATTTAATTCCATTTTATTTATTAATAAAATAGCTGAGGGTAATTTTTCCCACAGGAACCTGAAGATGAATCTATTAACAAGAATCAAGGTATTTCAAAATTAGTCAGATATCCCCTGTTGTCCTCAACAAACTTTCATTTTCCTGATTTATATTCTTTTTGTTGTACTTTCTTTGGGTTTTTGTTTCTTCATTAGTTTGCTTGCTTTTTGAAAAAACAAAAACAAAACCAAAACAAAGATTAAAAAAAAAAGGAAAAGTTAATAAAGGATGAACTTAAATGAAAGACACAATGGATTTCAAAGAGACCAATAGAAGAAATAACATCCTAGAATCGATAATGACAAGGTTATGTTTCATAACATAAAAATATATTATTAATATTAAGAAAACTGCATTTCCCTTTGAATTGCACAGAGAGGTTTTAAGTTTGGTTGTTTTATTTTTCTGAAATCAGGTCAAGTTATAAGTTTTCTAAGACACAGTGCCATTGTTCTAAAACTTTGCAGAAGGGACGAGCCAAAAGTAGTGCAAGGATCTGACACTCATAAAACTGGCTTTCTGCAGACACACCCATGGATTACAGTATATCAGGGGCTTGGGCTCCAGACAAATTAGACCTTGATCTCAGTGAAGACCTCAGGTTGTACCTCTGTTCCAATCCTGTTACAAGTATTAAATTTCAGTACAAAAGTAGTCTTAAAAGGAAATCACAATTGCTGGCAAGCAGTGCTTTCTCTTGATTCAGTCTATATCTGCTTATGTTGGGTTGTAATTCTGCTGCTGGGATCTGACATTTCCAGAGGACAAGCTTCCCAGCCAGCCCAAAATGATGGCTTATGGTACTGGTCCAGTTTTAATTCAGTAGTTCCTAAGATGTCCTGACTACTGGGAAATATCCAGGCTGAAAGTTAGTGATTTTTTAAAGTTTTGATGTTGGTGACAGCATCCATATATTTATGTTAAGTCCTGATAAAACAGAGACAGGTAGAAGATACAGTGTACCCATATATTTTCTATTTAAACAGCATACATACATATAATTTTAAATGGGATCATAACTCAGATTTACAGATACTAATCCAAACAAAGTTTAGTACTATTCTCTGCAGATCAAGAATTTGGAGATTTAGTCTGTGAAAACGTAAGAAAAAACCTCAACATACTTGTAATTCCTCCATGGAAAGGGTTTAAAACGTCAGTCTCTGGGAGGTCGATTCTGTTCTCATCTGTTTAGATTTTACACCAGTGTACTGCCATTATCAAAGGTCCTGATTTATACTGGTGGATCTCATAATAGATGTCATTACCCATTTCACAGAGTATTTGTTAAGTATCTTTTATAGTCTTCCACAGATCCTGCTCCTCGCCCCATACCCCCAGGGTGTGCCACACTTTCGAGTACACTCCTGTCAGGTCAGCTGTTATCATCTAGTTAAAACCAGCCTTGGCAATTTGTTATTTTTGATAACCTGGAGATGTCATCCAACACCTGGAATTTAAGCTAAACTTATTTGGACAATCAGTTTCTGTTAAAATTGATTGTTCGATTAAGCATGACAGAAAGCATTAGGCCAACAAAACCCCTGAACAATTTAAGACCTTAAGGTGACTTTGCAAAGTTGATAAGCCATCTAAATGTAGTTATATTTTAAATAAATAAATCAGAGAAATTTATCTTGGTGTGTTTTGAAAATGGCCACTGTATTGTTATGTCATTGTTATTTATCACATATTATTGTGAGAAGATAAACCTTTGATGAGATGAATAGCCATAAACTCAGAAATAGAGTTCTATACTGGTTACATTTCCAATTTAAATTCTGTTGGATTCTTTTATTCATCTCCCAGAAGATGACAACACGCCCTTTTTTTTTTTTTTTTTTTAATCCCAGAGTAAAATAAATAAATAAATAAATAAATACCTCAGCGTTTAATCTATTAAAAATATTCTACGAGCAATTTTTAAAGATATCTTCAATGGAATGGTGTTGTGCACGTGTAATTAATATATATGGTTTGCTAGTGAATCCTTTACAAGGAACGTTCTGAAAGTGCAATAATGCAGTGTTATCTCGTCACTAGTATTCTAACCAAAAGCACAGCATTAAACAGACGGTGAGATTTATTTTTCCTGTTTGCTCCCCATCCTGTTAAACACAGCTATCAAAATGATTGGCTGGCACTTTTTTGTCATGTATTCGATACTGATGGTGGCTGTGATTGTTCTAATGATAAAAATAGCAATCATAGTAATAAGATTTTTTTTTTTTCCTGCTAATTCTGCTGAAATATCTCAGTTAAATTAAGACTTTGCATGTCCTATGAAGGGAAAGAAAAAGTGATTTTGATTCTTTTTTACAAATATGTAAAGCGAGGTAAAAGAAAGTTATACAGATTTGTATTTACATCCTTCCTTTTTACTTTTAATTTTGTTCTTTGTTGCAGGCATGAATTTTATTCAAAATAAAAGTGTAAATTATCGTACAAAATGAGGCATTTCAGTCATATGGTAGTTTCTCATTAGGTTGGTCAAGTGTGTATGTACAAGATAAAGGTTATTTCACAGTCTTTACTGCCTTCATTTGAGTTTCTATCTCTTAGTTGACAAGACATATCAATCTCACTTTTCTTATTCCATACTTTTTTAAATTTTTTTCTCCCTAGCTCTGTTACAGTAGCGTGCTTGTACACACCGTGAGCTTATTTTGAATTTAATGCAGGGAGATTTTTCTCCTTTTCATAAAACCACAGAATGGTTTGGCTGGGAAGGGACCTTAAAGATCACCTACTTCCATCCCCTCTGCTATGGGCAGGGGCACCTTCCACTAAACCGGGTTGCTCATCAGGCTGGTGTTTATTTTCTTGACACCTGTAAGTCTCTAGCCCTGTATTCAAAGATAATTCTTAGGAGCAGAAGAGGAAGTATGAATTCTTATAAGCAGAATAAAAGAATTGAAAAAGTGATGTTATCTTCTGCCGTTAAAAAAAGCGCCAAAACTATCCTCAGCTGTGTACATAGCACTAATATAACACCCACACACACCCACACATACATATATAATGACTGTGCAGGTTAAAGTGGGGTAAAGTTCATCTCAGTCCTGATAAGAGTGCTAAACTTTAAAAAATCAACTTATGTCGTGGAAGGGAATGTATTTCAGCGACAGACTTCTCTGTTGTAGCTGGTATTTCCATCTGCCCTAGGTGTCACCACTCTAAAATTTCTGATACTTGTGAACACAACATCGTGGACAGTCAGTCCAGGGTCCACAGGTAACTATCTCAGCATGGACATTCCACTTATGGATCCAAGAGCCTAATTTCTAAACTTTACTGAGAATCACCATGCCTTCTGACACCCATCACTCTCACCCTAAAGCTGCTTGTAACAGGTAGGTTCTGGCAGTGAGAGTATGATAAATTTCCTCTGAGAAAGATACCATTGCAAACGGTGAGATTCACTGCTTTATAATTCTGAATATTACATGATGTGGCCTTATTTTTGACTGAGTTTAAAAAAAAAAAAAAAAAAAAAAAAGCCTGGTAGACTTGAATTCAGCAGGAGAACTCCCCCTAAGCCTTCATGTGTTATGGACAGGTGCAAGGCTAGAAGTTAAATTATTTCTGAAAGACATGCACCTGAGTGGTATTCTGATGGCATCCTTTCATCTTATCCCCATCAGAGGTTTTTCAACACAATCTGCTCCTCCTGTGAATGCAGAGTTGAAGTGGTTGAACCTGTTTGAATCCTTGAGTGATGCTAAACTGTTATGCTACAGCCCAGTGCCAGATGTCTCCTTCCTGGGCACCCTTTCCACCCTTTCCAGCTGTCTCACCAATCACTTTGGGGACACAAATGCTTTTCCCTCAGCTTAAATCAGCCACTGTCCATTAGGAAGCAGAAATTTGAAACCTTGACCACAACACACTTGTCCTGTTAGATCTGTTCCTATGACCTGCTTTTCCTGTATTGAAAATGGTCCAGAAAATGGAGCCTAAGGAGATCAGGACAGAAGACAATCAAAAGCTACAAAATACTATTAAAAATGAAGGGAAATAGTGTCCCATACTAAAAGGGGAGGAAAATCAGCTTATATTCAACAGCTCTTCAGCAATCAGCTCTCAAAAAGCTACTAGTTAGTATTCCATTTCCAGGCTCTGGCAAGCACCCCACCCCATTATGAGGGAATATAATCTTCTTTTTGCTACATCGTTTGTTTTTAATAAATCACATGCAGAGCTTTTATAACATAAGCCTCCAAAATAAAACTCGTGTACACACATCTCATATAAATAAATAAAATAATAAACACACATGCATACACACACAAGCAGAAGCCAAATAATTACTGAGTTGCCAGGGTCCCAAATGCTGGATTGTAAATTATAGATTGGTTTGAGAATTTCGCCCTGTTTGACTCAGTTATGATAAATATGCTTCAAAATGTAAACTGTATGATGCTGATATAGTGTAGATATATTTACAAGGTATCTGGGTTCCTCTGATATGTTGTTATGGCTACTACAGAAAGGTCAGCGTTTTACCTGCTTCTGGAGCAAAGACACACTCTTTTAGGTCTGTACAATACCATGGATTTTTGTTTGGCAAATTATTCTCTTTCACTATGTGAAAAGTGGGAGCACTGATTTCATACTTAGATATAATAAGGACTATCATATAATTCTCTAAATATGAACATTTAAAACTCCAGAAATGCACAGTAAAACACATAGAATTATTCAGAATTGAGATCTTTATTATAATAGAAATGTCACTTTTTTTTTTTGCCAGCTAGTTCTATTTCTGTGGGTATTTCAGTGCAAGCTTCTCCAGCCTCTTCCTGTAATGTTAACAAGTAAAAATTAATAAACAAAGAGACAGTGTTTTACTGTAAGAAAGCTACATGGTTTAATGAATTAATGAATTTAATTTCAGATTTAAGAAGTTAAATAAATTTTATGAGATGTAATAAATGCATAACACCTAAGTAGAGTTGTCTAATGCAAAAATATGGGAAAGTAAACTTGAACTCAAAGCAAAAGTACTTCAGTTCAAGCCTACATTTCAATTTCTTGCCACCCCAGGTTGCAGCTAGGTGCCGATTCCATTAAGGGCAGTTCTTCCAGAGCAGATATATTGGCAGTGGACCAAGAAGCTTCAACATTGTGTGGTACTCCATATAAATGAGAATGGTGTACTAAAAACAAATAATTTTTTTTTAGTAGTAATAACTAAAACCATTAAAAGTCATCCCAGAAAGAGAATGACATACAGGTTAATTTGCTTTGGTGGTAGTTTTTGATAACGCATTTATGGCATGCTGTTTTGCATTCATAGTGTCAGGATTTTTATGGAGCATCCTTGTCCCTACGTACTATAGGATGAAGGGTAAAAATTTTCTCTCAAGTTTCTGGATGACATAAAATTAGAAAGAAGGTTAGCACTGTGATTCACAGGGATCTCCATAGGTTGCAGAAAGGCTCCTTGATAACGGAATGGAATAATGCCATACAATTGTACAGACTGTGAACCATGTGGCAAGAAAAAAAGCTTTGCTTTGTACTTTCTAAATATAAATACTCCTGCCCCATGTAATTCTAGAGTCTGAAGGGTAAGAAAATGGATGGAACTGGGTTTTTTTGTGCCTGTTCTATCAGTGATTTTGTCATGGGCATCTGCTTCAAAAACCAAGAAAATAAGAGATAATTGAGAACAAATGCCAAAATAGACTTTATCCCTTTATCCCTTTTTCAGCATTTGATCAACACTCACATCACAGTTTTCGAGCCCAGGCTACTGATTTTAATGGACTTTATAAAAATTTTTCAGTGCCCCCTGTACAGTAACTCAAAATGTGAAATACAATAGATGCAATCGAAAATACTCTGTGTAGTTCCAAGCAGAAGGGAAATGGGACGGGGAAGTGAAAGGAAAAAGGGAAGGGGAAGGGGAAGGGGAAGGGGAAAGAGAGAGGTGAGATAATAAGGAAGATAAAGGGGGGGGGAGGGGGAGGAAATAAGAAAGGGATGAGAAGGGAATACAAACCTGAGCATAATTGATAGTCTAAAAGAATTACCTTTCAGCTGTGGTATTTCACAAGGAAGGATTTAAAATCTTAAGTGGCATAAATTCTTTGTCTCTGCAAGGTGTGGTAAGCATTTGCTATATATTACAGATGCATTAGACAAGTAGATACGATTGTAAAAGGCATGGAACAATCATTGGACACAGAACTGCTTCAGGCACACCAATCTACAGGTGCTAGCATACTACAATTACAACAACTAGGTTGAATTACAGCTACCCAGCAGAGATGTAATAAAGGTATGAATTATTGACTTGGCATCATCCTGAGACAGCTTTGGTCACAGCCTTGCTATGTTTTGGAGATGATAGAATGAGATTTGTGTGATGTAAAATTATAATCAAAGACAGTTCAGGATGAAAGATGACCGCCAAGGTTATGAACCTTGGTGGGAGGCTGCAAACTCTGATAAAAAAGACACTGCGAGGAAGAAAGTATTGATCATTTGGTTTCATGGAGCCAACTCAAAACACCAGGGCCCATTCAGAATCTAACTTCAGGATTTATTCACTTGTCCAAGCAGCACATGTAGCGCAGGGAGTTAATTGTATCAGAGTGGAAAAGGATGAGAACGCATATCCCAAACAGTGCTTTGAACCCCAGGGTCATGCAGTCTGCCACTGGAGAGGAAAGAAGATGGGAGGAAAGCAGCTGTGATGCTTGGTCCAAGGTGCAGTGAACACGGGGATGAAGATCAAGACTTTAAAAATTACTTTGCAAAGCAGCAATAATGCCCTGGTTCTATAGTTTAAGGCTTTTGTTTGGATTAGGTTAATTTTGTGTTTAATATATCCCTATGTGGCTTCTATTTTTAATCTGATATAATTGTTAATATCTCATGACATTCAAAAAGAGGAAGTTAAGAGACACTAAAATCAAAGAGTGCTGCACATCAGGACAGTAACAGATAGATAAGAGAAGACTGAGAGAATTGGGATTGTTGAGCCTGGAGAGAAGAAGGCTCCGGGGTGACCTTAGTGTGGCCTTGGAATACATAAAGGGGCTGCAAGAGAGCAGGAAAGGGACTTTTTGCAAAGACATGTAGGGATAAGACAAGGGGCAATGGTTTTAAGCTGAAAGAGGAGAGGTTTAGATGGGCTGTTAGGAAGAGATTCTTTACCCTGGCAGAGGTGAGGCACTGGAACAGGCTGCCCAGAGAAGCTACAGGCGCCCCATCATCCGTGGAACTGATCAAGGCCAGGCTGGATGTAACATCAGTTCCATACAACAGGTACATAAAAGGTGATTTGGGTAAAAAGAGCATCCCCGTGGCTGTAAAATTCTGTGCACACTGGTAAAGACTGGTACACGGTGGTTGGATTTGTGTGTCCTGAGAGGATGACTCTGAGGGTGGAGCTGCCCAAAACATCTACCTAATGGCTAGCAATAAAAATAATGGACTGAAAGAAGCTGAGGCTGGGAGAGAAGTCAGTGCAGTTCTATCCAGAATTTCTTTCCCTCTCTCTCCTCTCTCTCAACTCTAGTTTATGTTTTTCACCAGACACCTATAGACTAAGCTTGCCTTGAATTTTAAGAATTGTGGAAAACAGAAATCGTAAAAAAAACAAAACCACAAGTAACTGGAGAATTTATCATAAAAAATTAATAAAATTCACAGAGCCTTTGACATACCTGAACAACAAATCTTTATAACCAATTGGAAGTATCCTTCTTCTTTACTCTGAGACAAATATTTAAGTTAGATTTTTTACTGAGAACTATTTATTTCAGCCATTTTCAGATAGCTGATATTTTCTTAGTATACCTTTTTATTAAACATTTCTTGAAAATGTCAAACTTTTACTAAGAAGTAACTTGTACTTGAGTGTAATAACCAAATATTAGGAAATAGTCACCTTAATCAGAGAAGGACCGTCCAAACTATCACAGTATGTCATATGTGCTTTAACTCACTGGTGTTAATGATCATATGAAAGACTATATAAACTAAGAGCCAAGACTGAAAATGTTAATTGCAAGCTGATGACTGGAAACATTCCATAAGGCAATTAATCAATTAATTAAAAAAAAAAAAAAATTGTAGCAAATTACTCAAATTCATTTGGCTTTCTTGGGCTTCTTAAAGAATTATATTAGCTGACTAAAAATACCCTGTGCAGAATTTGGAGTAAAAAAGAATGGAGGAAAAATATAGAGGGGTGAGAGATTAAGATGATAGATTTAAGGCTGGTCTTTATTTTCCTAATTCATTTTATTACTAAAAAGTTATTGTGAGGGGGGAAGAAGAAGTGAGAATAAAGGGGGTGTGGGTAAGAAAGTGAATTTTAAAAACCATGGAAATTTTAATATTTGAGGGCAATCAAGAAAATGGAAAATTTAATAAACAGTAACAAAAAATATGGGTTTGAACTATTTTTACTTTTATTAAAGTATATATTTTCTATTAAAATATTTTATTTATAAAATTTTACTTACAATATAACTTTTTTTTAGTTCATCTATGTCTCAATCTGGTCCTTTAGAAACACATAATTATTTATCCAGTTTGTATCTTTCACTTATTTGTCTATGAAAACTTTTCTCCTTTTTCTTTTCTTTTCTCTTTTCTTTCCTTTTTCTTTTTCTTTTTCTTTTTCTTTTCTTTTCTTTTCTTTTTTTCTTTTCTTTTCTTTTCTTTTCCTTTTTCTTTTCTTTTCTTTTCTTTTTTTCTTTTCTCCTTGCCTTTTCTCCTTGCCTTTCCTTGCCTATCCTTGCCTATCCTTGCCTTTTTGCCTTTTGCCTTTTGCCTTTTTTGCCTTTCCTTTCCTTTCCTTTCCTTTCCTTTCCTTTCCTTTCCTTTCCTTTCCTTTCCTTTCCTTTCCTTCCTTTTTCTTTTTCTTTTTTCTTTTTTCTTTTTTCTTTTTTCTTTTTTCTTTTTTCTTTTTTCTTTTTTCTTTTATTTTTCCTTTTCTTTTTTCTTTTCTCCCACCAATGTTTAGAAGAATAAAGTTTAATTTCACTAAACCAGTATTTACATGGGTGAAGTCTGAGTTGATACCATACAGTATTTTCTTCCTAGTCAAGTTTAGTTCATTGCCAAGATTTTCCTGATGTTTAAGGAGTTTGGACCAAAATCTTCTACTTGGCATTATTTCTTAAACCTATTTAAAATAAAATAATGAAACTCAAATCCAGAGATGTACACTGTGTCATAGGAGAGTTTCACGTGTTTATATAATTTCAAATACACATGAAAAATTCAATAACTTATATTAATGCATTTTCACGACATGATCAATTAAATTGTATTTTGCAGACATTGAAGTACAGTTTTATAGCATCAATAACAAATGTAATAAAACTGTGTTTCCTTATTAGGTCTTTTTTTAAAGAAAGAAACAACAACTGAGAATCGTTTTCATCAAAGTTGCTTTCTTTTAAAAAATGGTTTAATTGTTCTTATATTGCATAATAAAAGAACAGACGGTATTGACAAAATTAATTCTAGAAAAAATGGTTGCTGTTTGTTTTTTATCTTCCAATAAAGCACAATGCTTGACTGGAATTTGAAAAATGGCCTAATAAAAAGAAAACACTTACTTACAAAAATGTGAGAATTGGTAAAATAGTTTTTTTTTTTTAACTTTTTGTCATTAAATAATGGATTTAAAGAACTGCAAATTACCGTAAATATTTTTATTTTGAATAAATGTATTTGTAATTATTCTAATGAATTATAGAAAATGTTCTGGAGTGGAATTTTTTTTCATGTATACTTGATACATACTGCTTTTCACTAGACATTTCTCGTCTTTCCTCTCCACTTGCTGCACAAAGGCTTTTATCTTCAAAACTTTTTTCTTCCCTGCTGATACACAGACTGGGAGAGAAGGGAAAGTTACTTACTCAGGAAGGGGGTAAATTAGCCTGTAGAACGTCTTTTATGAGGTCTGAGAGATTTTCACTGACCTTTGACTGTCTGAGAAAGATGATGTTTGTGTGGATCAGAGACATCAATAATTCTGTGATTCTTTTGTCCTAGGTCTTTGAAATCACAGTCAGTCTGGTCCCAGAACTTGTCTGGGTCAGTACATCACCTAACAAGGAGAGTGTGGAAGCAGATTGACATAACAGCGTGCCTGGCTCTACTGTCACGTGTGGAGTTTTGGGTAATGCCTGGGGGGCAGAAACTCTTACTTTTGGAGCACACTAATTTACTATTCTCAAACAGGCACATGGACCATGGGGAGTCATTAATATTCCTTGTATGTTTCTGGAATTCCTAGCTTGGCTTTGTTTTCAAAACTCTTCCTGAGAAGGATTTGGGGTGAATATTCTGTGTGAACTCATGTTCTTGCAGGAGTCACTGTCTGTCTTTTTGAGACTGGACACTTCCTGCTGCTTGTGTACCTATCCTTAACATCAAATCTGGTTGATTTTTATTAATACATTAGAGAATACAGCATAAAAAGCAAGCAGATGGTGCGGTTTATTACTTCACTTTGCCACGTATTACATTTCTAATACCGTGGTGTTAAATTATAAGGTTTAGGAAGAAAAAACATAAGAAAATCAGTTAAAATTGAGATATCACCCCCATAATGTCTGATGCCAGAAAAATGTGGTTTTAATTGTGCATTTGATTGTCTCTGCAGTGCAAGTATTAAAGAGCAATTCATGGCTCCTTGATCTTCCATATCAGAATATTTTGAAAGTGGACATCTGTAACAATCTTCAGAATAGGGAAATGAATTTCCAGTTCTCTGTTCTGGGCTTCCTGTTCTGGATTTTCTATTGGAAATTATGACCTCCTAAAAGCCTGAAGAGAATTTACATGTGGAGACCTCCTTGGTTGGAAACTTCCACAGTGTCCCTACAGCTAGTTCACAGGATACTGGGGATTCCACACTGAAACCTGAAAAACTCTTTAGTGGGGATGTCACCTTAACATTGAGATGATGTCTACCACTGGGAACTCTTGCAATACATGTAGCAAAAGCAATTTTAACAACCTCAGCATTCTCGAAAAAACCACCCCAAAGAATTCAGTGTGCTCCTATTATTCTCAGCCTGAGCTGTGGCTGGAGTATTTGCGAGAACAAGCTCTTCAGGGGTCAAAACATGTGCAGGCTGCAGAAGTTAAAGAGAGGAGTTTATAATTCTTTCATGTGTATTCACTCATGTTTCAATGTACATTAGTGTCTCAATATATGAAAGAAGCAAATTCAGTTTAAATCACTGAAACTCCCATTCCAGATTTACATATCCATTTAAAATAGAATTTAAAAACCCTAAATGAACAGCAGTATCTCTATACGAGTGATTTTTTTACCTTGAACCATAAGCCTGCCTTAGCTTCATAGAAGTGATTTATATTGTTCCCTGCTGTTGTTATCTTAAACAATATTCAACATGACAACAACATTTTAAAATTATTTTACTTCATTCTATCTCTTTGGCAGAATAAGAAATATCCAGTTATCTTTGTAGATTGCTTTTTTGTTTGTATTTTGAAGACGGTAGAGCACCATATTACTTTGGAAGGGAGAAGGCAGAGATAAAAAGAGCGAAAGAAAAAAAAAGGGAAAAAGAAGGAAGGAAGGCGCAGAA
>VZRN01003758.1:0-26639 GCA_013397935.1 Dasyornis broadbenti
GCTGAAGTGCAGGGAAATGGAACCAAGCTTCCCCCAGTGATCTTATGCCTGTTGGTTTTTTAGGTATTTTTCATTTTAATCCCCTTGCCTTCCTTCTATCCTTTACACATATCCCTTGTGTACCTATAGGTACCCACATACCTATAATTCTTGTAGTCTGATATGTAGCTTTGTTAGGGGGTCCTACCAAGCTAGAAAACGAAACATACCCAGTGAGACGTCAACAGCTCTACACTATCTCAGAGCTGCAGCCTCCAAGCTTGATGGGCCTCTTTTTCTCTGGAACATGTTTTTGTAAACTAGACTGGAATTTCATTGAGGGGGGCTGAGGGGGGTATGGGGACTGTTACTCAATCTATCACATTTCTTATTGGGGATTTTTGATTGATATGCTAATTTGTGAAGCCCATAAAGACTGTATACTGGGGGTGTTCGAGGTGGTTGTTGGTTGGTTGGTTTTGGTGGGTTCCGGTACCTGTGTTCAGGGCTTAGCCTGTTCCTGCACCTGTGTGGACTCGTGCTCTGAGTTCACGGCACTTGGATGTGTGGGGGGCCCGGATGCTTGCCGCCGTATTTCCATCTGTAACGGGCTTTGCTCCAAGGATCCTAGTAAAACCAAGGTAATTACCCTTTTCCCCTGCTACTGCTGTGTCTGCCTCAATTTTTCATCACCGAAAAAAGACATCAGTATCTTCTACTGAACAATATTCATTCTCTCTTTCAGTCTATCTAATGACTGCATTGTTACGACATGGATTCAAAAACTGTGCTCAAAAATAGTTCTAGGCAAGACAATGAGGATGGTGTAGTCTAAGGCATAGAAAAATTGTGAATTATTGCTACTTGCATCTTGTTGAAAGTCTGGTTACTGATACATTTGAGAACTTAATAGTATTTACTTTGCCTGCATCATCTAACCTGTTTATAAACATAAACTCCATGAAAGGCAGACACACAGTGAACTATCTGGGTAAATTGAGTCAGAGAGAGAACAATGAACAGCTGTATCCTTAATTAGGGAACAGAGAACTAAACATTTTTCACACACACCCCATTGGGCTAGTTTGTCAGGCAGTAATGACTGAACTCATCTGAGATGGCTCAGAAATAAAAACCAGGACAAAACCGATTACCTTTGAAATTATCATAAGCATCTGTAAACAACACTAGCAGAATGAAGAAAGGCCAGGTGAAAATACAATGCCATACATGGCCTTCTTGTGACATGGTTTTCTCAATTACTTTCATAGAACCATGCTTTTTTTTGTTTTGTTTTTTTTTTTTTTTTTTTTTTTTTTTTTTTTTTTTAATGCTGGAGAGTGTGCTATATTTTGTTCAAAGACACTTAGTCTGTTTTGAGCCTTGAATTGAGAATAAAAAAAATGGGAGACAAGAAGAAAAAAGGCTTATGAGTGATAACCAAAAGGAACATGAGCCCACTTTGAAAACACACAGTAGTAATGAAGGAAACATAGTAAGCTTAATGCTTAGTGAAAACATATTGAGTCCTATGCAAAAGACTACTACAATTCTTTTAGGAGAAACAGTGTGTTTCAGTTCACTGGCTATTTTGGGAACGGATATTTACATTATTATTTTAAAAGTGAGCACTCTCTGAACATCTGTTTGATAGGAATTAAGACTTACCTCTGAAAAAGAAATATTAAATTTTATTGGCGCTCATTCTACTGCTCTTTTATTTTAGAAATCCCTAGGAAATAAGTTGAGAAACAATCCACATGTCACTTGAATTTTAAATGTGATTTTAGTAGAGACTCTTCCACTTACATGCAAGATACCCAATAAAAGTTTTACTAACCAGGAAAATTGCTGTCTGAGAGGCTGCTTGTTGAATAGAAAGCAGAGGCTGTAGATATTGAAAAAAATTGAAAGACTGCATTTCCAACAGGATGGTCTCAACATGTTATGTTTCCTATTAGGAATAATTTTTCTCCTTGAACAGTGAAATCTGTACCATGGTCATGATAACTTGACACAAACCCCACAGATGTAGAAAGCCTAAATTAAGAAATAGGAAATAAGTAGTGAAGAGTTCTTTGATAAAATATTTGTGAATTTATAGGCTTTCATGTCATATGACTCTACAAGAAAGAATATTTCTCTCAAATTCAAGCTGCTAACCTATGTCCTTTTGTGCTTAGGCAGAGCAAGATATTTTTCATGAGTGATAAACTGAGAGCTTGTCCTTCTACTATCTAAAGATAAACTGTAGTGAAGATAAATTGCCTGCTCTGTTTGCAGTTTAATAATTATATTTTGTATGTATAACATTCTGCATTATTCAGGAAAATAACACAAAATCAACTATGCTATTTGTTTGACTAATTCAAAGCAATGTTCCTGTATAATATTTTTAAGTCTGATTTGTGTGTTTTGTGTTTGGCATGTAATGGTCATTACTGTATGTTGGTTTTGAATTTTAGATGTCTGAAGTATGGTGGTTTTGCTTATAGTATTTGGACCTTATAATTCAAATTCAACTTATTTGAAGCCAAGGTGAGTCATTGAGATAATTTAGGGGCTGTTGTCCCACAACATCTTTGTATTTAAAAAAATATTTTGGAACGAAATTTCTGTGAAAAAAAGTATCCTGAACAGGATTCTGTAAATATGAGGAGGAAAAGAAGGGAAATTACTAAATTTTTGTATTTATTAAATTTACTAAAATGCATCAGGAAGAGTAGGTTAGCTCACTTCTGCAAAACAGATAAAGTTTGCTCTATTTATCAGCTGAAGTGAAGTGTTCATGATGACTGGACTCAGGACAGAATCCACGTGTTAGTGTCTGAAAATATCAAAGATGATGAAACATCTCTCAAGTTAGACGAGTCCTTCAAATTCAAAGTTCCAATTATTTCAAAAGTGCTTATATGTCTTTGTGGATTCTTCTGTTAATAACTATGGATAACATGGTGCTCTGCAATTGTGCTGTACATGAGCACTCATATAGAGAAAGGCACAGCTTTAAGAGAAAAAAAAAGAAGAAAATTTCTTTAGTTGATATGGATGTTATGTTGACACCTATTATTCACTATCTTTCTGAGTTGGTGAATATTGTTATCTGCAGTAGGAACTCCAACATACTGCCCAAAATTTGCATGCATAAACAGATTAGTGTTTTCAGAGTGTATGTTGCTGATAATTCTCCATAAAATTTAACAGTGTGGGCACCCCAAAGTTAATTATTAAACTCTCAGTTACTATTATTGAGACTGGGAAAACCTTGCTTTTGATGTACTAATCTACCTCTTTGATATATTTGTGACAGGTAGTCCCCCCAAAAATTCCTTTTGTGAGGCAATTATTTTAATTCCTGCCAAAAATTATCTCTTTTCAAAAGACACTGAGAAGTGATGCTATGACACAGTGGTAGTTAATTTCCCATGTCAGGAAATGTAACATTTTACAGTCAGAAGTTTGAGCTTTCTCAGCTTCAGCATTTGGGTGGCGGTTCCCAGATGCTTGGCAGACCTTGTCAGCTCACCTCCCAGATTGGCTCTGTGACTTTCAGCCTGTCTGCAGTGTTATATAAATGCTCCCTTACAAGACAGCAGTTCTGTGATTCTGTAACCTCTTAACCTTCATTATAAACACAATGTTGTGAGCTCCTTCAGTGTTTCAGTGAAAGAAAAACAGGCTTTTTTTTTTTTTTTTTTTTCCAGAGCGGGAGCTAATTCTTGCTGCAGTTTACTGATCTCTATTTTTCAGGGCTTGCAGAGCCCAGCCAGTATGACTGGATGCAATGTGCAGGTAGCTGCATCACTCCCATGGAGCACAGGGACAGCACTCCTGCCCGAGTCGCTCGGGGGGAGGCTGTGATCCCTGCTGCAGTGAGTGAGGAAGCAGAGAGGAGAATCCACAGCAGTGCCAGTGGGAAGTCTCTGGCAAGTACAGAGAAGCTTTCTAAGCCCTTTAATCAGTGTTTCTGGAAGGCTGAAGTAATGCCCCTGAAGAGCAAGCTCAGATATAGGCTGATGAAAATTATGGCATGTTAAAAACTACTGGAGATACACAGCTACCAGTTCTTCTCCCTAGTGTTGCAGTGCTGACAGATGCTATGAGGATACACGTATAGGATTTCTTCTCATTTACTGAAATTAACCAAGGATTAGAAAACAACAAAAAGACTTTTTAAAAGCAGCACCAAAGCTGATTAAAAAGAAGCACAAAGGCATTTTATGAATAATACATCAACTTCATGCTATTAGGTAAACAGATGTGAATTAAAACCTACCCCCTCTCACTGGAAAGGATGTGTGACCTCTAAAATAACTGTTCTCAAAATCCTGACATAGCTGTCACCTGTTCCTAGAGTTGCCTAAGTTCTTAGCCTAAATACAACACAAGCAGATCAGGACCGTGAACACCACCCCTGAGAATTACACATTTCATTGTGAAGGTTTAAACGGTTGATATTGCAAGGCTCAACACTAATCTTCAATTCTATTTTTATTTTTATTAGGACCCTAAAGCCAAGACAATACCGTGTAATGTTGGTACCAGAGTAATTCCAGAGATGTTGGTGGAACTTGGCTGATTTAAATAAGTTGACTTCTTAAAATACTGCTGCAGTATGTCAACAATCATGTTGGAGTGACCAAAACTGAAACCAGAGTGGCTCTTGGGGGACCATCAGTGGGTAGTTATACACTGAGACTAGAAAATATATAAGTACAGGGGTTCAGACTGCAGCATGGAGAGAAAACTGCTTGCATCTAGCTAATAATCTTAATACTCAAGCAAGGTACTCAGCTAAACTTTAATGAAAACATTTGTTTGAGTAATCAGGCTTCATTATAATTGGGGTGGGGTTTTGGGGGAGTTTGTTTTTGTGTGTTTGTGGGTTTTTTTGTTTTTTTTTTGTTTTGTTTTAGCAAACAAGGGAACTGAATTAATATAAAGGAGTAAATTCCTTTCACACCCTGAACTTACATCTTCACAGCTCTAACAGGTAGCTGCTTCCCAAAACAAAAATAAACCTGTGTTTTAGGAGTTTGAATACCATCAGGTTTTAAGATTAGGTTTTGTTTAGCTCCCTGAATTTTGACTGTAGAAGAAAGAATTGGGCCCACTGGGAGGAGGTGCACACATTTTGTAGAAAATATGCTTGTTATTGGATACATCAAGTGTTAATACCTGCCTGTAATTTTCTGTATAAATTTTTCCATCTGCGCCATGGTGATATATTAGTCTTTCCATTTACACTGAAGGAAAATCCTCCCATTTGACTGTTTTCCTGCTCTTTAAATTAAACGCAGATACAGTCTAAAAGATTTGACAGTGTTAGAGAGAATGGAGAAAGTTGTTGAACTCTGTAAAGTTACATTTCTTCAAGTCTTTTTCCATACATTACTTGTGGTGATCCACTGCATTGTATTACAAGCCTCAGGTTCTGAAATGAAATATGTAGCAGCAAGATGCAGCTTTCCTGTTTAAATCACTTGCATTTCCTCATCTCCAGTCTAACATATATGCCTCTTTTCATGGAACTGTGCAATTATGGCTATATTCAGGTGGCCCAAGTTCCACGCGCGTCCCCAGGTCTAGTATTCTCCATTGGTCTGAAGGCTTTATCTTTGTTTGTTTGTCTGGTTTGGTTTTCACCTAGTTAATGGGTAATAGCAGATGCAGGAACACAAGCAGAATTTAGACTTTCTTCTTGAGAGTTTCTCTGTATATAGAGTTTTGGAGTATGCTATTCTACAAGTTTCGACAAGTACATACTGAGTTTGAATAGATCAGCAACGGATTAAGCCATCATGCCGAAAAAGTGAATGCATGCTCTGTTTTGCTCTTACATCCACCCATTTCAAGTAAAGGAAAACCTCAGCAAGACCACACAATTTAGCTTGGCACATAACAGAGGCTTCAAATCTGGCAAGTACACAGTAGCCAGAAACCAGGTCTGTGATGAACCTGAAAATTCTCCCTGTTGCAATTTTCTTACTTGCGCTGAACAACTCTGTAGCACTAAGTTAATTTCCTTGACGCTTCACTTGCAAACCTCCTTCTCTAGCTCTGCTCTCTCTTGTTTTGATGATATTATGTATTACTGAAGAAGATACTGAGAATAAGATTTGTGGTTTTTTGTGAATCATGAAGCTGTTACGATAGTGGTGTTCACAGCTGCATTGAAAATTTTCATGCTAGAGGTTTGCATAAGTGTAGGTAGAAGATTTTTAAGGAAACAATAATAATAAATCCAGGACAGATGGGGATTAATTGAGCTTATTACATACATTAATAATCAAAAACCATGACATAACTTTATAACATTTCTAGAACATGTTTTGCCTCTATTTTAGATTCCCAAAAAATGTTATTGTGTGTTTCTTTGCTTGCACATGTAGACATGAGGAAAGAAAACCTGACTGGGAGCCAGATATTTCTGTGCTGCAGCTTGTGCTGTGGGCTACAGCTTCTATCCCTAGCTGCCAAGATGCAGCTAGAATGAAAATAACCCTTCATTAGAGCTCCACTTTCATCCAGAGAATACTTATGCATATTTGCAGGTATGGCTTTAATTACTGAGTATGTAGGGCCATAACTAATAGCATTTTGTAATTCAGTGACTCTTGCAATGCCAAACCAATATGCTTTTAATGGAAACTGGAACATGAGTTGTTCATTTCAGTATTTAACGGGCACTGAATCTGGTGAATATAAAATATTAATGTTTCCCTCCTGCTGGTTTTGTCTTTTGTTCACTCATAACAAATATTTGAATGAGCTATCTCATTTACTCTGTGTTTTAGGGGTTTTTTTGCCTTTGGCCAGGGGTAGCATGAAATAAAGTAAATTGAGTTTCCCAAGGGATTGGGTTGACAGGCTCTCCTTCAGTGCATGTGTCTACTGCCTTAAAGCTATTTCAAGTTTGTACGGCCTGTTCAGTTTACAAGAATCAGTAGCTCTATCTATTAAAATGGAAAAGGCGTTGCAACAGTACGTTGTGCCGTGAGAAATACTGAATCCATTTGCCAATATGTGTGTGCATTAATATGAGCGAAAGATGTGGCAGCTTACCTTGCTGTCTTAGAGTTTACCCCAGAAATGTTTGGAATTTTGTGATTTTAGAGACAAAACTTGGACAAATCTTTAATTAACCATAGCAAAAGTAAGAAGGAAATGATTCTGTAATATTATACTGACAGAACTGAGACAAAGTAAATTGCTTCTTTTATGGGAGTGAGCACAGTATTTCTGGAATTGTGTCCAAAAGCATCTAGTTCACATTTTTCAAGCATTCTGAAAATGTTCAGTGGGAATAAAAGGAAAAAAAAACTAGCCTGGCATCTCTTTATTAATATGCTAAAAAGCAAGTTGGAGCTTAAATTGTTTTTTCACTTGAAGGGAGTAAAGATATTTCTCAGTCTCAAATTCTTAACAGACATTTAAGATGGTAAATATTCTCATTAATCACCATATTTCCCTTTGAAGAACATCTGACTTTCTTTCTGCTTTTTCCTTAGGCCAACATTAAACCCTCAGGATGTGTTATAAGAACTGCAAGCACAAAGAAATAAAGTAACAATAAACAGTGAAGAAGAGAAATGGTACCTGTATCATTTTCCTGATGATATTCAAGCTGTGCTGCCCTATGAAACTGACTCTGCAAAGAGAATGGGGATATCTATCTCTCCCTGCAGTGTGTCAACCAACAGGAACATAAAAGTAGCATCTTTCTCTGTTTTAGTTAAATGTTCAAAGCCATTAAATGGAGAAGTTAGGCCAGCTGGAAATTCTGTACCCAGTCTTGTGAGGAAACATGGAGGGAGAAAAGAAACAACTTGTCAGCATGGGAAATCCATTGTAGAGAACCTATCAAACTGCAGAAAAGCATATTCAATAAAACAAAGAAGGCAGCAAGAACTCAACATTTCTCCTGCTTACTTTCCTCAGAAATATAGGCATGTGCAGTATGATAGTCTCTAGAGCAGTTTCTTGATGGGCAGGGTACATTAGGAAGGTTGAATGCTATATCAAGGTGATAGAAAGCATCTATTATTTTGAAGATACAGCAGAAGAGCGAGAAAAGCTGTTGTTATGACTTGGAAGATCAGACTACCAGGAAGCATAATTCTTTTTCCTCTTCCTAATGTAGTGCTGTGCTGTCACTAATAGATTTTATTCTTTCTTTCTTCCTTTCCCTTTCCTTTCACTGCATCGTCTCTGGGGAAATACAGCTTTAAAGCCAGAAGGCTGGGGAGCAGCCAGCTGGTGTTTTAGTTTGAAGTGGTGCTTATCCATAGCAGGAGAGGAGCAGAAAGAAAAGCCGCAGCAGAGGTTCTATCATCCAGTGGAGACCCAACCGCCTCCTCTTCCTGCTCTGCAACGTCATTTGTGCAGCTCTGTCCGCAGCTACTCCCTGAGCCGTAGCACTCATCAACAGTGCCCATGAGCAGTCAGTGTGTCTGTTTGGAAAGAAGTTCTCCAAAGTAAAGATGATCCTTATTTTTATCCATGCCAATTGACACAGAACTTGTTTTTGTGCATGACCATCCCTGCTCTATAATAATAATGCTTACAAGAAAACAACTCTCTGCAATTATTCTTGTTGGGCTTAATCCTTTATTAGCTGAGATTCCCATGTCAAGAAGATAGACTTTAGGCAACAGCAAACTATAAAGAATGTAAGAAAAAGCAAGAACACACTATTTTAAAACTGTGACAGACAACCTTTGAGGAAGTCTGGACAAAATAATATCTTGTTACATTATTGCAATTGTACTAAACAATCATCTGATTTCTTTAAATAGCATGGAATAATTCACAAAATGGATTCTCTCCTGCTGTTATCACACATGAAAAGGGAGTCTGCCTGCTGTAACGAATTGAGAGTTATACAAGAACTTATAACTCCTACTTCAAATCAGAAAAGAAGTCTGCATTTTTTCTTTAGTTAAAGGAAGGCTCTGCTACAGAAAGTCTCTGAAACATAGTGGTGTTTGCAAAGAAAACAAAGAGCTTTATGTTTGCAGTGAGAATAATTGAGACTTGTGGCATATGTCAATCCTATTGTGTTAGGTAAAACTGACTTTGGAAAATGTGTCTTTTTTTTCTGATATGAGAGCTCCTGACCTATTACAGGTGCAGAACTCAACAGTACACAAATTACTGCTGCCAGGGACTGGGCCAACAGCTACAGTTTGGCAGAAAAAGATTTACAATTTCTGGCTCTGTGGGACTTGGAAGGAGATATTCGGGGAAAGATGTTGAGAGTTATTCTGTTTCTGTTGGCATACGTGGATGAAAAGCACAGAAGTCAGGACCGTATTTCTGTTTTCCTGGCTTCTGAAATGAAAGTGCATGAAAAGTGGTTAATTTATGCTAACTACTGAATTTGCAGCTGGAAAAAGAACCGTACAAATCCTTCCTGATTAATTTTTAATGAATGGCTATTGCTTGTGATCATTGTCGATAATTTCTAAACATTATGCAGAGGATTCACTATATAAACAAACAAAAAAGAAACATAAGCTTCTTTGGCAAATCTTTCATACAGTTCTGAATAATGTAGTATAGGGTAACAATATTAACAAAACAAGCTCAGAGAACTAAGCATCAGTCATGCAATAGTGTAAATCTAAATTCCATTAACCTTACTGACTCATGGTTCAAAAGTGACACAGACCAGCTGGAGAAAGTCCAGAGAACAGCAATGAGAATAACCAGAGGTCCAGAAAACTTGACCAGTGAGGAAAAATTCAATTAACTAAAGAAGAATAGCTAAAGAGGGATGTAAAACCAGTAGGCAAATGTAATACAAATCAGGCAGCTGTGCAGGGATAAAAGAGCTGTTTTTCACATCCAAGGTGAGAAAAAAAAGTGGTCAAAAATTACAGCAACAAAGATTTGGGAAAACCATTGTGAGAAAAAAATTCATGCATAAGAATAGAGAGTCAACCACAGCCAGCTGTCTGAAGAGTGGCTGGAGAGTTTTCAGTCAGGGATGATTTGTATGCATAGAGAGAATTGAAAATGCCTAAGGGCCTCTTCTTACTTCATGGCTCCTCAGGGCAGTAAACTCTGGGTTTAAGTGTCAAATCTCCGATAAACCAGTGAAGGGTATCAACATCTCCTATATTAAAGTATCAAAACATACACAGAACCTTGAGGGAGTGACTCATATTCTTGTTGTTAATTCCTTAAAAAAAAAAAAAAAAGATCAAAACCCCCAAGGAGTCAAGATCAAAAAATATAACTTGTCGATAGTTTTCTTTTCCCCTCTCTCTCAAGAACTGTAAACAATATCATGGGTCTTGAGAGGTAGAGTGCTCATGCTACACTGCTTTTGTTGTCAACTACAAGAGAATTTGTTTTCATTTTCACATTTGCTGCATTGTGCATACATTCCCACAGGTTTTCCCAGGTGGAACAACACACAGAGATCATCCATGGGCAGTGCAGAAGTGGCAAGAGCTGCAATGAGCACCACTTTCATTGATCATCACAGAAAACTGCATTTTTTTTTTCTAGGTAATAATCACCTGTAATAATGCCAACTGGCTAATGTAATGAAAAGTTTTATATTGTGTTGAGGTGAAGTTCAGAATCATCCTGTTTTTCTCATGCACTGTACACTGCCAGAGTAAGAGTTATTCATACTGCAATTATTTTGAGTTATTTAGTTGAAGAATATGACAAAGCACGTTCTGTACCCAAATCTATAGTACTGCTCATGCTTGGTCATTGACATCTGTATCATTTACATCTGATCATGTCTGTGTAAAAAAAGCAAAACAAAGCTTTTTGTTTCAATTAATTATGAATCTAGGTAACGCTTTATCAATTCAGTGGTTTATCTCAGCTCCGGTTTATTTCTCTGCCACATACAGAATTCATTAACCTAAACAGGTTATGTAGAGCATTTACAAAACCAACAATCTATCTTCAGCTTACTAAAATAAATATTTTAATGATCAGCAAACCTTGCAATGCTTTAATTCTGGAAGCTTCACTGCACTTTAACTTGAAAGTTTTCTCATTAAATTCTTCAGTACTTGCCTTGACTTCCAGGAAAATATCAAGAATAGCTATTTGAATATCCAGTATGAAGACACATCTTTTTTCAGGTGAGTGCAGCAGATGAAAAAAAAAAAAAAATGATGAGTGGAGAAACTTGATGATTAGAAAGCAGTCAAAGGTAGTTGGACATTTACACTTTTTAAATGAAGATGGGTCAAGAATAGTCACTTGTTGCTACTTGCTTTTTAATCCTCTTCTGGCAGTTGAGTAGAAGGAGATGTTCCCATTCATTTTGTTTTTTTTTTTTTTTTTTTTTTTTTTTTTTTTTTCCAGGGAGAGTTGAATTAAATTACCTTTGTTTCATCTTGGGAAAATCTGTTGGCCCCCATTTTACTGTTCTGTGGTACTAATACAGAAGTCTTGTAACCTGATATTTAAAATCTTGTGCAGAGCAGAGTTTCCCCCAGACAATAGGGCATGATTATACAATAGCTAGTTAAGGTCTAAACATCGATATTAAGTATGCAGTTTAAGTTTATTCACACAGAGGAGGAAGACACGAGGGGGGGGGGAAATAAAAAAGCTTATGTCTTAAACGTTTAGTGGGAAGGCATGCAGGAAGAAAGGACTATAGACTGATGAGAGAAATCAAAAAATCATCTTGTCCAGGGAGGAGGACTAATGCAGAACAGCAGGATAACTCCGGCTCTCAAGCTCAGCACACTGGCAGCGCGGCAGAGCTGAGCAGCTGCTGTGGCAGCACAATCCAAATCCGAGCGCTCCAGCACAGCGCATGGGAGGGTTTCCTGATTTCCGGAAAGATGAAGATCTCAGGACAGCAGACTGACCCACCAGGAGCCTGAAGTTCAGGCCACAGTGACCGACAAGATGTGGACAGGGTCAGGAGGAACAGCGGGCAAGCCCCTGCATCTCTAGGAGAAGCCGCACAGCACCGCTGCTTGCCAGGGCGGGTGCGGCAGCTCTCACAGCGAGGGCACTGCAACAACACTGCCGGCTCGCCCCGGGGCAATGGCACCCACCCGGCAGGGGGTCAGGTCCTCTCAGAGCTCGCCACAGCTGATGCAGCTTCCCAGGCAGAGCTCCGGTGGGATGATGCAGGGCACACCTCGGTCCAGCTGCAGGGCGTGCCCTGCCCGTTCGCCAGGAGCGGCCGTGAGCACCCCTGTGGGAGATGTGCCCCGGTACAGCCTTGTACTCTCCATGGCCTGACAATAATTGCAATGCTCAGCTAATTGAAATTCTTGTTGCGGTTGCTAGGGGGTTTGCTAGCTCGGTTGGTTAAAGCGTGATGCTGATAACATCGAGGTTGTGGGTGTGATCCCTGCACGGGTCATTCCCTTAAGAGCTGAACTCAAAAGATTCTTCGGGCCCTTCCAGCTCAGATGATTCTGTGATTCTGTAATACATTTTACTTTTTCTTTTTGCCCCAGCCCCCATACTCTATATCCATCCCTGGAGTAGGTATATGTATTTGTTTGTGGTGGCTCTTAGGAGAGAAATACCTGAAAACACCCCCCACTGCATATTTTGTTCAGGAATCAATTTTGAGACAAACCAACTCATTATTTTAAACCTCTTTTCTGAGTCAGAACCAGTTATTCTGCCTGTCCTTAGAATTCACGTACTTTAGAAGAGAAAAAAGAGACCATTCAGTGCCTTCAGCATGCAAGTGTACAGCCAGCAAAAAACAGTGGTGTCTTTCTCTTGCTTCATGTGCAGCTCTTTGCTTTAGTTGCTGTATGGAAGACATGCCCTGGTCGATGGGTCTCCTGCCACTGTCTAGTGAAGCACAACCACAGAAGATCAGTTTCCCTTCTTTAAGAGGTGCTGCCTGGGTTAACTGGTATGCCTGACTTCAGAAATCTCTGCTTAATGCCCCCAAATATATACTTTATACTCCAAGTTTACACACTCAGACATGCAAGTTAAAGAAATACTATTATGCAGGTACATTATATTACGCTTCACTTTTTGATTTTTTACTGTACTACTTTTCCTGATCAGCTCGAAGTAATACAGTGAATAATTATGAGGATGTGGTGGCTGTTTTGGCTGAACCAGAATTCCAGAGCATTAAAAAAAAAACAATAGGGATTTCCCAAAGCACTGCAAGTGAAGAAGAAACAGTTTGGTTGGGTTTTTTCAGTTTACTCTTTAAGAATAAAATTTGCTACATTTTATTCTCGAAATTTTGAAGTGGGAAATGAAAATATATTTAAATACATTTTTTGCTACAAAATATTTTTGACTGCATGCACTAATGATACTTCTTTAGTTTTGTGTATAATTTTCACCAATTTGAGACAGGATTTTTCAACGATTTATATATTTTATGAAATAATATTAATCCATCCTGAATACTTTAATATACTTTTCCATATTTTATGAATTTGTAGGAGGACAACGTACCAGGACTCTTTGCCCTTGGAATATGGTCAAACAACTCAAACAATGCCCTGTTTTGCAAGCTAGCAATGGGGGGCTGATGGGGGCTGCCATGTGCTGGTTTTGGTATTGAATTGTGCTAAAACCAGTCTGGCTCATCAGCCCCAAATTAACATCCTGATAGAGAGGCAAAGATTTGGCAGATAAGATGCAAAGCTGACCTGGAGAGATATGACTGTCAGTCAATCACTTTACATTATAAAAGTCCAGTCCACTTCCATAAGGCAGCTCCTTCTAACACATTCTTTCTTGGAGTGTGTATGTGAAGTTTCCACCCTTGAAGTGGGGATGCTCCCCAAGGACACTCCTCAAGGCTGAGTGAAAGAAATCTGCCCACGAGCTTTGGTGTAGTGAATTACATCAATCTCTGCTTCACAGTTGTTCCTTTTAGACAGCTTTAACGTAATTGCTTTAATATAATTGCTTTGATCTAGTGCACTATACTGTATGATAAACTCTAGTAGTTTTAGCTTTTATATGGGTAGTAAATAATTCTGATTAAGATATTTTGCTTAATTATTTGCCATAATAAATAATTCATTTTATATAACTATATCTGATTTGCCATCTTTAATCCTTTAATACTTAAGCTGCTGTTGTACAAAGTCTGGGCCTAAGATGGGATCCAGCTGCCCCCAGGCTTCTCTCTGAGAAGGAGATAAGAATGCAAGGGGGTCCTTTCTTCACCTCATGACTCCACAGGCAGGGTCCTCTAATAAACTTTGGCTGAAGCTCTCAGTCCTGTGACAAAGAGCTTATAAAGAATTGTATTAAATCAGTTCAAGAACAAGTTAAGAAAATTCTTACCTTGACAAACAGAAGCTGAATTTAATACAAAGCTTCTATTTCATGTGCAGAATTTCAGCTTTTTGCCAATAGAAGGTTTGAAGGGAATCATTTGCACATTAGTTGAATTTGTGTGTTCAACCCAAACCATCAATCACACAGTATTTACATAGAGTTGAATAATTTCTTGGGACACTTAATTTCAGTTCATTTATTCTCTGTTGCTTTGAAGAGTACAATGCTATATCTGGCAAAAGTTTTTCTTTTCCACTGTAAATTTATGCTTTTATAAAAAAGGGAGTAATTATGGTCTTTGTCACTGAGGATGAATTATTGGTTTCTCAGTTATTTGGCAAATTGAATAGAAACATACACTCCAGAGTTGACTCTGTTTTTGTATTGTATGTCCTAGCCTAAATGAAAGATGGCTGCCAAAAACAGACTTGGGATAATTATAACTAAGATAGAGAGGTATTTAATGAATTAGTAAAAATTTTGCCATTGATTTCAAAAGAGCTCCCACAGCTGCGGAATGACAGATGGTTCATACATTTATGATGTATTTGCCACATACCAGGTGAGATTTAGTAATATATTCAACAGAAGACACTGCATTTCTAAAAATGATATAACTAAAAAGTTTCAGAGCATTACTATAGAGAATAAAATAAAAATAAACTTTTATAGTTTTTTTCCTTTAAATTTTTTAGAATAAGCTTCCAAGAGCCCGAGAAGAATTTAGGGAACTGAACTGGTATTTCAGAAAAGGAGAAAATTCAAATGAATGTTTAAAAGTAAAAATTCTAACAGATTCCAGAAAATTTCTCAGCCTGAATTGGAAACACAAGTAGAATTAGATAAAATTATGATCCCTGCTGTGTATGAAATAATTTAAGAGGAGAATGTACAAATCTTGCATGAATTTCACAATGGGAGAGTGAGAAATGCTGATGGCGCTATCCAGCCATAGGGCAGTAAGTCTGATCACCAGTTTTACTTCATTTAAAAATAATAAATGAATGGAATTCAGACATGAAAAGCTAAAGGGTGTTTACTATCTGAATTCAAAGAAGTAATCTGAACAATAATCCTGGGTTATCTGAACAATAACCCAGACTGAAGATAAGAAACCCACAACACAAATAATGAAAAGGGGAGATCCCTTGGGCTAGCAAGCATAAAAGAAATCAATGAAAAGCCACAAGTTAGACTAGAATATTCATGAAAGTTTGGAAGCTTTATAAAAGTAGTAGGTTTTTTTCAAGAAACTTGTTCCAAAGTGTAGTTTGTTAATTGTATCTGGCATTGACCTCTGCAGTGTTGGCTTGGAAACTCTGTGTAGGACAGAAAAGGCCACATGATGGAGCCAATAAAAACCAGTACAGAGCTAAGCCTCCCATGAAGTTTGACCTTTTCCTTAAATGGCTTGTCTTTTAAAATTTTGATTGAAGTTGGACTTTAGTTCCAGAAAGTGCTCTGAATTAATAGGAATAATGAAAACTGCACCACATTGATTAAGACTGGGTGTAGTATAAATTTGTCATTTTAGGTCAAGACTGTAGAGGACAGGCAAAGATTACTTCTCCATACAATACTCAGTCCACTCTGAGATGACAATTGTTATCTGAGAAGTAGATTGTTTCTTTTCCCAGTGTCTGTGATAATGGGGTGCCATGCTCATTTGATTCCTTCAAAGAAATATGTCAAACACTTGAGACAACATTCAGTGATTAAAAGTGACCAACTGCTAATTCTGCAGATATTTGATCTGCAGACAACAACAGACTCTTTGGAAATCACATACCTTTAAATGAAATTTCCCTTCATGCCACTGACTTTCTAAAAGCATTAGAAGAGTTTCAACTTGCTATTTTCATCAATACTGTGTCACTATGTATGGAAAATTGTCTCTGGGGAGGTAGTGCAAAATGTAAAGAAAATAATATATTTTTTCATACGAGAGAATCCAACTGAACTAAAACATCACGGGCCTTTAAATTGCTTGCTTGTCTAATACAAGGTACTTAGGCACTGTCAGATAGCAAGCAGTGGGAGCACATTGCCACCTCGGATAGTTAAAACAGACCTGTAATACCTCATCCCTGTTTCTCTTTTCTATCCCATAAATGAATTGAAATGTCATTACACGTCTTCCATGACTCTAGCACAGAAAACTACTCTCTTCTGGCTCCGAGTGATTTTAATCACTTTAATGCAGAAAATCACTTGCTTGAATTTTAGTGACCTTGCTAATTGTCATTTGTGTGGATTTTATATTAGGAGAGGTAGGAAAAAAGGTGATGACCCTCACAAGGAACTTACGATGCTTCATTGCAGAAAATCCTTTTTATACTGCTAGCTATCCTCATAAAGAGATGCTTATAAGAGCTATTTTAAATAAAAATGTTTCAGAACTTAGCAGTGTTTGCGCTTCCCAATAGATGAAAGCCACCCATATAATTACACCCAGAAATTTTGTTGGGGGAGGTTGTGCTCTTTCCATCAGTAGCTTCTCAGCTGAAGCTCGGTCTGCTTTCCTCCTCTTGTCTACTTTTCGTTGCTTCTCAGCACCTCCGTGGGTTTCACAGGGGATCTTAGCTGTCATAAGGAAAAAACTATGGCTTTGTTTAAGGCCGTGTTACAACTTTCTCATTCTTTGTACTTCTGGCCACGATGTGGCATTATGCTTACAACTGAATTAGTCTGTAACTAAGCACGTGCTAAAGCATATAGATTTAGTAACACAAATAAGATGGTTGACTCCTCTGTTTTACTATTCTCCTATTCTGACAAGAATTTTCTAAAATTGTAAAGACAACCTCCTCATAGGCAGAGAAAAAAGATGCCTGTTTGATGTCTTTCAAAGAAGCTCTGAATTTCATTTAATAAAGAAAGAAGGAAGAAACACAATTTTTTAGAAAAACACACAGTACTATTTAATTATACTTTGTGTATCTGAGTTTGAAGACAATCAGAAAAAAGCACTCTAAAGTTCTTAAAATAATTTGCCAAAGAAGTTCTGTTTAATATTATCAGCAAATATTGCCAGAAATTGTTGCCTTGCTCAAAAAGAAATTAAATCAATCAGTTCTTCCCAGGTTGTAGTTATCTGTCATGTAAATTTTGAGTAAACTTTAAAAGCTTCCCAGGGTGATGGAAAATCATTTTGGTTGCTTGGGATTTTTTTTTTTTTTTAAACAAGTTGCTTCATTTTTATTTGATTATTTTTTAAGGTTTTTTCAATATTTGTCTTTTATACCTTTTTTTTGTTATCTGCAGCAATTCACAGTATCCTAAGGTGTCGCATGTTGGCATATTGATATATGTTTGTCCAGGCTAACAGTCCTTGGAGGAATTTTAGCTTTGTTTTCTGTTCTTCTTTACTGGAAAGGAAATGTAATCTGCATTTAAACTGGCTTTGTCTCCCTTGCATCCTCTGTTTATAATTCTCTACCTTGTTCTTGCAGACGTGAGGAAGAAATCTCATCTCTGTTGCTCACACAGTGCCACACCAAGATTCACTCTGGAGTAGGGGACTAACTGAAAGAGTTTATCCAAAAGCTATTTGACATCCTAGCTTACACAGCTGCAGAGACTCCTTTTCTCATTGAAAAATCTGCCATATGGCATGTAAGGATCCTTTGGTACTTGGTTCCCCCTGTTTAACACTCAAAGGTTTCAAACAATTCTCTAGCAGCTCAATTAAACACTTAACTTCAACAAAATCTCCTTACTGTACAAAGACAGAGAAAATACTACTAATACACTAAAGAATTTCAGTCCAGCTTGAGAATTCTGGGGATTTTCTTGGTCACTTCTCAGAGGTGATATACTTTCACTCGCAGTTCTGTAGACCTCTTCTGAGCCCTTATCAATCTTTAACTCACTTCTGGGATTTAGCCAGCCACCAGTCCTATCTTGTCTGTTGAAGTAAAAACATCTCCCAGCCAGGGTTGATTTCTCAGCCATCATGGTGATTCAAGTGTTACTCATCTACCATGTCTGCCTCCTCCACCTTCTGTTCTTTTATAAACAACCACAGAATGTGGAGTTTTGAACACCATAGACACGAGCTACTCTATTTATTTTATTGCACTGCTCACATATATACATTCAACCTTTCATTTTCATGACAGTCTGCTATGGCAGAAAATCATCAGCCTCTGTCACAGGCAGCCGTAAAATCTGTATGCCATCAGTAGAGAGGAGGTTTATTTATAGGGCATACTTTCTCCTTCTGAAAAGCGAAGAAAGGAGACTCTTCTTGACTTTAGGACAAATAACCCTTCAGTGAGGGCTAGAAGTTCTGAGTAATGATCCAGACCAACTCTGCCATTCAAAAATAGGAATTGGTTCATACCCTTGAATTTCAGAAGAAGACTTTTCTACTAGAGATAGAAATAAAATATTTCTGCTTTCCAATGGGTCAGCTTCACTATCAATATAATGTTGTAACTCAGACTTTTTAAAGTACCAGAGATCTTCAAAGGAGGAACAGCAGTTGTCACAAGACGTAATGGGGTATTCTTCTCACCATATGCTGATTATTGTTGTAAAGAGGTTATCAGGAAATCAAATCACTGCAGACACACTACAACTCTTCAAAAGTCTAGACATTTTGTACTTTCCCCTTCTGCGCCCAGTTCTCACAGAAAACCATGACAATTTTGGATTGTGTGTCCATGATGATGCATTTACCTCTAGGAATTACTCTCAGCGTTGTCCTTTCATCTAGTCTTATCCTGACTCCTGTGCTCGCTGACTCACTCATCTGTCGCATCACTTGGTGCGTCTGCTTTATGTCTTATATCAGATTATGACTCCAGGATTTCTAGTTGCTTCAAAGAACTTCTATGGAGGAAAACAATCCACAAGTAGCTTAATCACTCCCTGCAGACTCTGTCCAGGATTGGTCCAATATCTCTGCTAAGAAACAGGGTGCTTTGAGGAGCTACCAAAGTGAATGGAAACCATGAAAATCCACTGTTCAGGTACACGATATATTTATATATTTATGCATGTTTTTGAGCAGAACATTCAGTAAGGGTTAAAATAATCTGGTTTTCAGTAACAGTATGTATGCATGTAAGCCCCTTGAGAAAAAGATTAGGCATCTTGAACAGTGGCTACTGAGTACACAACTCTTCCTGCAAAGGTACTAAAGAAGTGATGTCGTGGTAACATATGACTTTTCCATTGGAATAGCAACAATCACGCTCAGCAGTGAGTGAACTGGAAGAGAAAACTCAAGGCAGTTAGTAACTTTCCATCTCACATTAACTTTTGGTTACACCCCCACTCAGAGGACTTCTCTCAGGAACTGAATTGAAGTGATTTAACATAAAAAAACGGCTACTTTTTTTCCACAATGCAACCCTGGGCTTTCATCAGATGATGATCTGTCAGGTTTTTATGCCTTGGCTCCCTACTTCTCATTCAAATATAATGAGACATACCATTTTTCATGGTTAGACAGCTGGACTAACTAGATTGTTTTTTAGCTAGAATAAAACGTTACAGCACCTCTCACACAGATAAAAACTGAGTATCGTTATGACAGAAAAGTGAATATGATAAACTAGAAAAGTGAAGATCTTTTTAAACTTCATAATATAAAATTATCTCATGATCCAAAGTGAGAGAAACAATGGTAGTGCTGAAAATGGCTCTGTCATATATGGTGCATATATGAAGTGAGGAAGTGCGTGTAGATGTCAGAAGTGTTACCCCTGCTGTATTTGTGTTCAAAGGTCATGAACAAAGGACAAGGCCAGGCTAACAGCTTATTTTTCTGGCATAAAAAGAATCAAGGAAGTTACAAATTGAGTGTTATTGGTTTTTTGTTTGCTGACCTGTATTGATGGCAATATTTAATTTGTACTTAATCCCAGATGCTGCTGTATGTTTTTTGGAGAGGTGTTTGGAGAGGGTTATTAACACCAAGGAGACTGTGGAATTACTTGAACAAAGTGCTTCAGGTGAGTCTTAACAGACAAGCACCTAAATCTACAAGCAAGGAGAAGGAAATTGATTATTTATGAGAGATGGGGTGAGGGAGAAAAGACTACAACAAGGGTGGTGATTGCTGCATTGACTGCAAATTAATAATCTCCATGATCACAATGTCGATCACCTAAAATAGAAATGAGATCAGCTTAGTGTTTACAGCTTCTGTGCTTCTCGTGCCATTTTAATGGAAAACATTCCACTTTTGCACATTCACAGCATCTTCAAGCTAGTGCAAATGCATCATTTGCCAGAAAAATCAACATTTAAGTGCTTTTCAGTCTCCATATTGACTAAACAGTTCTCCTATTCTTGTAACTAGCAGACATGAGGAAAAGACGCAAGCTACTGAGTTTCTTGCTCTCAGCACTGAAGTCCCTTGACTTAAAAATTGCTTTCACCTTAAATGAGCAACCAGTACCCTGAAATAAAATGCTGGGTGAAAATGTATTAGACCAGTTTTTCACTGAGAGGTGTTTTTATTTGCATATGGTCCCTAAAGATAGTGATCAGAGCCCTGAACACTGGGCAACAATAGAGTTTGGGAATGATTTTTTCATATCTCCATTTCTAAAAGGGATATTAATACAGAATGCATCACCCACAGATTTTTAAATTGTATTAAGATGAGGAGGTGAATGGTGGACAGACTAAAGAGCAGAGATTTGATCCAGAGGGAAGCTGTGAGACAGAAAGGAAACAACCAGTCCAAATATGTGAACAGACAAAATACGTGAACCCATATTGCTCAGATGTTAATTTAGTGAACAAGAAAGAATCAAAGAAATGTTTCTTCCAAAGACATTTTTGGATAGGAGGTAGGAGTACATTGCATTATTTTAACAATTTTTGGTGAGTATTTTGAATATTGGGTGGAATTTGCCTCCACCTGTAACACAGAGAGATGATCAGGCTAAAACCTCATAGAAGCTTCCTAAGTTTAATTGCATGACTTTTTTTTTTTTTTTTAAATTTCAGAATCAGCAAGCTAAAATACACTACAGTGTTTTTACTGTAGTTATGGAATTGAGGTTTAGAATGCACAGAAAAACTGGATCTGAGCACATGTAATCAAATTCTTCATCGAATTATGCTTATGCATGCAAGCACAGCATCCCCCTCCAAAGGACTGATCAAATGTTAATAGTCTGCTTCTTTGGTTCCTCCTTCTACCCAGCTTCCCACAGCCACTCTTCTGTTTCAGCTTACAGATGCTGAAGTGCTAAATATTATCTCTGTGCTTGAGTAACACGGTCATGGCATTCAGAGAGATCTCACACGCTGCACATCTGAGGGCCTGTGCGAGCTCCCTCTACCTTTCTTTTTCTCCAACAGTGGACCTGTACAGCCTGCTCCTGTCTCTGCCTGTCTTCTTCTCTCACTATTGGGATTGCTCATTGATTTCAATGAATGCTTTCTTCTGACTTTCAAACTGAACTGCCAGAGGACAACCCATCTCTCAAAATATTGTGAGGCGGAGACGACAGTAACCCTGTCTGGAGGGTGGGTGCTGAAGAGTATCTGCAAACAAAGCATAGAACATGGGGGAATCGCACTAAAAGGAGAGGCTTTGCTCAAATTTTGGTTGGTGGTTGATTTCTCTTAAGAGCTGGAGCTCGTATTAGTATATTACTGTTATCAGTTTTTAGTTTTTGGCAACCATGGCCGGTTTTCCACAGTGCTAAGAAGCTTGCCAGCCGGCAATTTTAAAAGAAATATTGGCTCAGCTTTAGGTTTTAAAATTTAAGAAACAATTTAGACAATATCTTTAGACAATGCTTGCATTATCTATGAAATAGATAATTGAAATATTAACATCTTTTCAGGCATGAGAGAGCGAGGATACTTTGAACAATTTTAATATTATATGGTTTGTTTCTTCTTAAATGGGAGCCAGAAACGTGTATCCATCTTTTACCACAGAAGTAATTAGATGTACATACGTCTTCTCTCATTTAAAAACAGTTCTCATAAAGCTTGTTTTACCTGTTAGTTAGAGCAGGCTAAAGGTACATCACCTCTTCAGTGCTCCAAGTTGCTAAGCTACCTTAAGTGTGCTGCTTCCAGTCATGTAACCTCATCCCACAAATATGAGTGGCGAGCACCAAAACAAACGTGCCCCAAGAATGCAGAGCACAAGCAGAAATTTGGAGGTGAGTGATGGCTGTGGGTGGGGAAAAAATGTGCTTTTCTTTCCATTGTTATAAACAATATTGCATTTTTATGACCACATCTAGAGAAAAATCAAGGATGGAGCATTGTCTGGATAGCTTCTGGGTGAAGAGAGTAAATGGAAAGATAAATGGGAATGAGAATAGAGATCATGTGCAGAGAAAGGGAGGAGCCAGGAGAGGAATTGACAGACAGACAACTGGAACAAATAGGGCAGTACTCCCTGGAGGAAGCTTCTCTCTATTCTTGCCAGCCTCACCTGCTCTATTTCCACCTAAGCAGGTGAAGGGGAGAGATCCCTGTGTCGTAGGCACTTCCAGCATGGAGAGGTTCACAAAAGATGGATGCTGAATGGCTGCTTCCCTGGGGTAACTTGACTATTAGACATTTCTGGATGCAGGTGTAGAAATGATACCTTGTCTGGGGAGATGCTGTTCTCCCACATCAGTCTTTATACAATTTTCCTCACTGCTCCCACAAATGTAGCTCTGTTCTTTAAGGGCTGGGTGTGCAAGTCCTGTCTGTAGTAGGAGTTAGGGAATATTGTACTGGCCCAACGATCAGTAACTAGATAAAAAATATTTTTGAGTTCTGGCTTGCATTATGTCTTGACAGGAAAGCAAATCTCACCCTTTCAGCAGCAAACTATTTATTTCAAGCATGCTGCTGGTAAATGATGTTTTCCAAACATCTGATAAATGTGGGATTTCCTGTGCCACAAGTTATTTTGTTTGTCTTGGTTGTTTATGTTTCATCTTTATGAAGCAATCTATCTGGGGAAGGGCCCAGAAAAAATTGACTGACTCATTTCTTCTGATGTAAGTCCTCATAACCATAGGTCTACAGCAAATCCAAATGTGAAAGTAAAATCACACTTCACCCCGGTGTTGAGAGGTTGAACACAGATAGTTGTGCTACTACATGCATACTGTAATCCTGTACCTCTTTATTGGCTGGTTCACTTTAAAACCAGCTAATGCACAGAAGTGAAAACATTTTGAGAGGTTATAGGAAATAGACTTTTGCATCAGATACAGACCCCTCCAGAACCTTCCTGGTAGTCAACTGGAAATGTTCCTTCAAACAATTTCCTTGCAAACATTACTCTCAGGTGCAGTGGCTGACTTTCCTATAGCCTCTGTATCTTTAAAATCCATCTGTATTTTAAACTTTGTTCAGCATATCTGTTTTTCAATCCTCAGTTATAGTGCTTGAAGACATAACAGGAAAACAACTTTTGTCCTGTCTCTTCATATTAATTTGGCATTCTTTTCCTCCTTGTTCTGAAGGGCCATTCTGAGAGACTGCACACAAGCTGACTTTCAGCTCATGCCCAGTAAACAGAGGGATACCCCTTTCCTTCTAGGGCTTCTAGGCCATATGGACTTCTAGGAGATTTATTACTGCTTTTGTGTTAGTCCCATTGTATAAGCTCTATTTCTCACAGGTTGCAACTTTGTCTCCTGTTGCTTTCCTTCATCTCTTCTAAATACTGATTTTTTTTTTTTCTGCCCAATGTCTCTAATTCCTGATGGTGTCAGGGCTTCTGAATCAGCCCCATCATCTTGTCCTTCTCAAAAATAAGATCACTAAGAAGGCTATTACCTAGAACAAACTGCTTTATCTAGGAAAGTTTATTAAGCCATTTGTGACTTTGGCTCATGTTGGTTTTGGTCCTTCTATTGTCTCCATTTCTTAAAACTTATATGAAACTTAGGGGGTATAATGCAAGCTTGCAGCACACCTTGGAAATGGACAGCTAAGGCACAGAAAAATAGCAAGGCAAAGGAGACCTGGGAGAGAGAACCAGAAGGGAATAGTTGGTCTTTTACTTCCCTTCTCTGTTCTTATTTTGCCACACATAAAAGGCAGCAAAAGTATGTACCACAGAAGGAGGAAGAGTAAATCACAGTCTGAAAAATAAAAATCTGTCAGTTCAGCTGCAGGAATTCTGTAGGATTTCAAGTACAGTTCTGTAAGTTTGCTAATTGAAAATCAGTGCTGAAATATTATTCTGAGAAGCTAAAGATGAGATGCAAATCTCTGGTAGCCTGTCTGCTTTTCTGTAGCTACTGGTAACTTGTGCTGCATCTGGATCCACTGTGCCCTGTGATGTTTCAGAGATGCTGGGAATCAGCAGCCCCTCTGCTTTCTGCAGCTCCTGAGTCCCATTGGCTGGAAAGAAAAGCAGAGGCGGAGAGTGCCCTGAATATTTTTCTCTTCCACACACGGTAGAACAGGCAGCCAGCATGCACTGTCTGACAGTGAGACTGGGGCTTGCAGTTTGAAAACAGTTCCTGCTCTGCAGCAGTCACTTGGACATTTTATAATCACATCTCTTGAATGGAGAGGACCAAAAAAGCCTTGCAGCTCCCCAGTGAACTAAACAGGGACTGACCATACGAGAGAATCTGATGCAAATATAGAGACTATTGGGACTCTGTGACATTGATCACCAAAGTAAACGTGATGATGATCAGAAACCGTGCCTGTGAGAGTGTAAACCAGTTCTTCTGAGTCTGCAATCTTTTTTCACAGTAGTCAAAGTGGTCTGAGCTGCTGCGTGCCTCGTTCCTAGCTTATTTTAATTCTTTTTTTTCTCAAGCTGAACAGCCAAAGAAGATTTTCGAAGGAATGCAAAAGGGACAGGAGTTTTAAAAGCAGGAAGCTAAAAGGAATCTCCTTAAGATGAATTTCACTCAGCACCGTGGGACACTCCAGCCCCTCCACTTCTGGAACCACAGCTACAGACTGCACGGAGGAGCCAGCGAGCCCAGTGCGAAGGGCCACTCTTCAGGGGGCTGCTACGAGCAACTCTTCGTATCCCCCGAAGTGTTTGTGACTCTGGGCATCATCAGCTTGCTGGAGAACGTCTTGGTCATTGTGGCGATAGCCAAGAACAAGAACCTCCACTCGCCCATGTACTTCTTCATCTGTAGCTTGGCAGTGGCTGACATGCTAGTGAGTGTTTCTAACGGATCCGAGACCATTGTCATCACGCTGCTCAACAATACAGACACAGATGCTCAGAGCTTTACCATAAACATTGACAATGTCATCGACTCAGTCATTTGCAGTTCCTTGCTTGCATCAATTTGCAGCCTTCTCTCAATAGCAGTGGACAGGTACTTTACTATCTTTTACGCCCTCCAGTACCATAATATCATGACAGTGAAGCGTGTAGGGCTCATCATCACATGCATCTGGGCTGCTTGCACGGTCTCAGGCATTTTGTTCATCATTTACTCTGACAGCAGTGTTGTCATCATCTGCCTTATTAGCATGTTCTTCACTATGCTCATTCTCATGGCATCCCTCTATGTCCACATGTTTATGATGGCTCGGATGCACATAAAAAAGATTGCTGTTCTTCCAGGGACTGGCCCTATTCGCCAAGGGGCCAACATGAAAGGGGCCATCACTCTCACCATCCTGATTGGGGTTTTTGTTGTGTGCTGGGCTCCATTTTTCCTACACTTGATTTTCTACATCTCCTGCCCCTACAACCCTTATTGTGTGTGCTTCATGTCCCACTTTAACTTCTACCTCATCCTCATCATGTGCAATTCCATCATCGATCCACTTATCTATGCATTCCGGAGTCAGGAGCTCAGGAAAACATTCAAGGAGATTATATGCTGCTGTAGCCTGAGAGGGCTTTGTGATTTCCCTGGCAAATATTAAGCTGAAAGGATGGATATGTTGCTGTGTACACAACAAGCAGCACAGATTTCCAAGCCTTCAGATTATCTTTCTCAGCAGAAATTGGTTCAAATCTGTAAGAGTGAGCACCTCTTTCTGTCTCCCTTCCCTTTCATTTTTCTATCCCATTCACATGGAATTCATATTTCTGTATAATGTTTATGATGTCTATAGTTTGTAATTTCTTTGGCTGGAAAGAGAAGTAGCACTTCATACCAGTTTGTAAGTAAGCAAATAAATGTAATGATGAATGTGAAATACTAACAAACATGAGCAGCTGTAAATTTCAACTGCTGACAAAATAAATATCTTGCCTGACTTACAATACATATTGACTGATATTGTTCCTTATTCTGTTGAAGTAATAGCTATCCACTACATTATTCAGCTAAGAATAGAGCATATGCTTCTATATTAGTGGATTAAAGGTTCTCTGGAATTAGAAAGCAGATTTTTCAGAAAGGCTAGTGAAACCAACAAGATGTATTTATTCATTTTGAACTCCTTTTTTTTTTTTTTTT
>VZRN01003758.1:27235-70776 GCA_013397935.1 Dasyornis broadbenti
TAGCAGTTTTGGTGGGGGGGGTGGTGGGGGGGGTGGTGGTTAAAGTATCAGTGTGACTACCCAGGATTCTGTAAAGCTGTCCCTTAACATCTTGACAGTATCAGTTTCTACATAAGCACACAGAAAAAGTAATTTATTTATTCCTAGAAATTATAAAACATAGAGAAAACTTGTAGAAGATCTGGAAAGTTCTGATTTAAAAACTCAAAATTAAAACACAACTCAGGTTTTAATACTGAATGCTTGATTTAACCAAGATGAAGAGTGAATGAAAAACAGGATGAGCAGTCTTATTTATTTTCATGGAAACGGCTTGTTCTGTCAAGCTGCTTGTTTCTTCATTAAAGAAAAACACAAAATGAAAAGTTATTCCAAGAGGTCAATGTTTGCTATCTGGGATTCTCCAGACAGAAGCTGATCTTTCATTTGTGGGTAACTTTTCTGGATATCACAGAACTGTGACAATACTTGGTCCTCTGGTAAAGAGCACGAAGGACTTAGGGTGGGTCTTAGTGTTTTTAACTTCAACTATTTACAGGAAGTGCAAGAAAATAATTTGGTTTTGAGCATCAAAGTGCCTTGGTAGACCAGCAGCACGAAAATCAGGTCTCCTACATACTATTCTTGTACTTGGGCCTATCCATGGACTGTGCTGCTGGTACCACTATTGCCACCACTATTGCCTTTTACAAAAGATATTTCCACAGAACAATGGTTGCAGTGTGAAAGATGCTGAGATATGTTTACTACATTTGCTCTACTATTTTCTTCTGGAAGAAATTATAAATGTTTCAATAATACCCGGTTCCACTGGGCAGAGAATAAAAAATCCCAAAGAAGGAGAATTAAAGCTCAAGCAGAGAAAGTAATGAATGTATTTAAATTAATATTCTATCCAAAAATCCAGTGGGCTTTACTAAAGGCCTTTCCTTCTCCCACAAGACATGATACAAAAATGTTCAGATAGTAATGAAAGAAAATGCTGATGCCAGTTTCAACAAGACACAAATCCTACTTGATCTTTGCTTTGCCTCACTTTCTATGCTGTTTTAGGATTGTAAATTATGATACTGGGGCTCCAGCTTTTCCTTTTGTAGGTCATGGGTGCAGAGAAGGCCCAGTGGAAAGTGTCCAGAGGGCAAGATACTACCTTAGGTGCCCTGAACATTACATTGAAAGTCTCTATTTCTCCCCTTAAGATGTACAAGGAATAGACACCTCTGAATTCTGAACAGGTTGTGTTTCTGCAATGGTTTTCTTATAGTTTCACAAAACCCCAGTGTGTATCTCTCTTATGCTTATTTGAACTAATACTAGTCAAGACAGTTGTGACCCCATTAGGCTCTAAATTTTGTTTATAAATATAATTTTTAAAACTAGCTTATTCTAGAGCTTTAGCAGCTCTGAGCCTGCTTGGCAGCGCTTCTGTGTTTACTTTATAAAGGTAAATGTATATACATACTTTTTTTAAGTGGAGTTTTTAATTAAGGGGGACTTTTTAATTTCACGATATCATTTTGGGGACTCTAATTCATTGAAATTCCTGGAACACCTGCTACCTAAATAATTTTCCTATTCCCAGATAGTCTGTTTCTTCTGAGCAGCAGAATCAATTTGCCAGAACCATAGAAATTAATGTTGTGAAAGATAATTAATCTAGCTTGTTGGAGAGTGGAGAGAGTGGAGGATTATTTTCCACACTCAGTTTTCTGGAGCATTGTTCTTCTATTTGAAAATCCTCCAAGAAAATGTGATTTCTTTCGTTGAGTAACTGGGACTGTAATTGCTTTAGCACTTGGCATTTTGATCATGTTAAGTACCTGTGGTGGGCTGGCCCTGGCTGGATGCCAGGCACCCATCAGAGCTGCTCTCTCAATCCCCTGTGCAGCTGGACAGGGGAGACGAAATATAATGAAGGCTTCATGTGCTGAGTTAAGGACCAGGAGAGATCACTCACCAATTACTGTCATGAGCAAAAGAGACTTCAATTAGAGATATTAATTGAATTTATTACTAACAAATTCGGAACAGGATAACGAGAAGTAAAAGATCTTAAAAACACCTTCCCTCCACCCCTCCCTCCCTCCCGGCTCTACTTCTTCCCCAGAGTGGTGCAGGGAGGTGGGGAATGGGGATTATGGTCAGTTCATCACCTGTGGTTTATCCCATTGCTCAGGGAGAGGAGTCCTTGCCCTGCTCCAACCTGGGGTCTCTCCCATGGGAGACAGTTTTCCATGCACTCCTCCAACATAAGTCTATCCTATGGGCAACAGTTCTCCACAAACTGCTGCAGTGTGAGGTCACTCTTCCATGGGATGCAGTCCTTCAAGGACAGGCTGCTCCAGAATTGGTCCTCCATGGGGTCACAAGTCCTGTGAGGAAACCTGCCCCGGCATGGGCTCCTCTCTCCATGGGTCTGCAGGTCTGTGCCAGGAGCCTGCTCCAGCACAGGCTTCCCACAGATTCAGAGCCCTCTTTTGAGCATCCACCTGCTCCAGCATGGGCCTCCTCCACGGACTGCAGGTGGATCTCTGCACTCCCATTGACCTCCATGGGCTGCAGGGGCACAGCTGCTTCACCATGGTCTGCACCATGGGCTGCAGGGGAATCTCAGCTCTGGAGCAACTCGTGCCCCTCCTTCTGCACTGACCTTGGAGTCTGTAGGATTGTTCTTCTCACATATTCTCCCTCCTGTCTTCTCTGGCTGCAATTAGATCTGCACAACAACTTTTTCTCTTCTTCTTCTTCTGAAATATGTTATCACAGAGGAGTTGCCATTGTTTCTAACTAGCTCAGCCTCGGCCAGCCGTGGGTCTGTCCTGGAGCTGGCTGGCATTGGCTCTGCCAGACACGGAGGAAGCTTCTGGCAGCTTCTACAGAAGTCACCACTGTAGAATCCTTTGCTACCAAAACTTGATGCAAACCCCATACTGTCACAATGGGATGTTCCACTGTGGCACGGAAATGATTTTGTCTCCACTTTACACGTGTAGGGATTTACATTTTCACTTCTACTGAATAAAAGAGGGTAATGGATTTGTTCAGCCACCTAGAATGAAGCCTTTTCTTGAGCTGGAAATTGATGGTAGCGTTCTCCACATTTTCCCAATAGGTGACTGTAAAATTACAGACAAAACTTTTGAAGGAAATGTCTTTCTTCTTCAAGAGGGACATTTCTTTAGCTTTGAAGTAGTTTTAGAACAAAGAAAAACATTCCAAAAACAACTTAGAGCCTGTAGCTGGTCTCAGTACAGTAGATTTTGAATGATGATCCAAAATCCCTTTTACACCTGAAATATGCTGTTATCTGGAAGCGAAGAGAAATGCTGTGATGGATTTACGTTATTGAATGTGCAGCAATGCCTTCAGTTATTCCTTTAAGAGATGTGTGGAGTACATATTATTAATGTAATCCTAAAATTACTCAGCTGCTGTTAAACTGATCCTATTATACAATGTGTTCATTGGGACCTCCTTCATCCTCAAGCTTAATTAAGCATCCTCAAGCTGGTGAAAAACTTTGGTCCTGATATTATTTATAAGACACTATTTCTCTTAAAGGCTTACATAAGAATTGTAGTCTCAATCCCACTGGAAGGAACCCTCAGGAAATGTACCTTTAGGCATGAAATATTAATTGTTCATCCAGAAATTACCCCAGATTATAAATTAATATTCTGATCCCTTTAATAATTTCTCAAGTATCCTAAAGTTTCCCCCTTGGATAAAATACTTATCTCACTAAAAAAAAAAAAAAATACTTCACACGACATAAGAACCATCTACTACTACTACTACAGATGCTCGTTGTCTTATAAGACAGATTATGAATTTACCCTGCTTGGCTTTTTTTCCCCCAGTGATTTTGTTTTCCTAGCTGTTTTTCATATTTTTGCTCACTCTGTGCATTTATAAAGACATTTTCGGATCATCCCCTTCGAGTTTTTAATTTAAATGTATTCATCTGTTCTCATTTTACTGGTTTTTCTCCCTTGCAAATATTGTTAATTTGTTTCAGCTGTTAGCCTTCATGCTTGGTACATTTCTGTATTTGTGTATTTCTGGACTGCCATCAATCTGACTTCTCCAAGTCATCCCCTGCCTGCATGGTGGGGTTGCCTTTGCTCAACAGCAAAACCCCACACAGTTGCTTACTCATGCCCCAAGAGTGGGATGAGGGTAGAAAATAGGAAGAACAGGAATGGGAAAGCTCACAGGTCTGGATGAAAACAGGATTATCACTTATCTACTACTATCACACACAAAACAGACTTGATTTGGGAACAATGAACTCAATTTATGCCAAACTGATATATTTGCTTAGTGATTCAGCTAGTGGGAAACAAATACAAGCACTAAAATAACTCCATTGTCCTCGGTGCTTCTTCTCAGCTACAGCCTCTCCCTCACTCCTGACTCCTCCACCTCCTCCCCCTGAGCAGTGCAGGGGGATGGAGAATGGTGGGCAGCGAGCCAGCCCACACCAGCTCCTCTCCGCCACTTCTTCCTCCTCACACTTTTCTCTGCTCCATCCTGGGGCCTTCGCATGCGTCACAGGGAAACCCCCGTCCTGGTGAGGCTGAGGGGCTCAGCCGTGCCCTGTGCTGGGGCAGCTGGAGCTGCTGGAATCGGCTGTGCTGCCACCACCACCGGGGCACCTGTCCTGGGCACAACATGGCGAGGGACAACACTGTCCGCAGCACGGCCAGTGGAGCTCATTGCTCTGCGCGTTTTAGCTCACTTTCACAGAAAACTCCTCACCTAAATCGTGGGCCTCTTTCATGTCCATAATGTGGACATGTGTTTTGGACTTCTGCGTCTTGATTTTTTTCCCTGCAAAGAACTAATCAGCTCAAAATGCTCCCTTCTTGTGCTCTTTCCTGCTGAAGAGCTCTCACTGTAGAGTTTCAAAATCTGTTATTAGCTTCTGAATTAATGTCTTTGAACACTGTATTGTTGAACCCTATCGTATTTCTATTATTTCAATTCTCAGACCTATCCACTTTCCCTAACTGATGCTTAGAGAGTCTTTCATGTGGAAATGGCAGCCAGATTTGTACCACTGAGTCCTGTCCCTGGCACATCCCTCAGGACCCAGCCCGGCCGGACCCGCAGATGAGGCTGCAGCCCCCCTGTAAGCAGGGGGCCCTTATGTAAATCTCGCCTGTGTTGTGCCATGCATTGATAAAAAGCCATTTGAATAGTCTTCCAGGTGGCAAAAAGAAAACTGAAAATCATGTAGGTGTGCAATTTGCCACAATTAACTACTTTTGAAACAAACATACAATGGCTTGCTAGAGCTTTATTCTTTGTAAAAGGCAGCGGGTGAGTAAACAAACAGAAGTCCAAATACATTTGGAGCCACTACCAGCAGAGCACAAACAAAATACTTCATTCCTGCAATAATCGGCAGCAACCATTTTGAAGAGCAGAGGAATTAAAACATTTTATGAACATTATATTTGCTATAAAAATATCTTCTCTTGCCATAACATCTCTGTGCAGTTCTGAGATTTCTCCTCATGCAAGCTCAGGTCATAGAGAGTCCAACAAAAACCCCTCAAATACATCATAAAGAGACACCCAGTGAGGTTTCTAAAGCTTTACTCAGTACAGCCTGAAAGCTGATATATGAAAAAAACCACATCAAACTTTGTTTTCTGCTGGAGAGACAAAAGAAGATGTCTGAATTTTAAAAAAAGAGAAAAATTACTACCATTGAGGAATCACTTTCCACACTCTCCCAATTTTGCCTTTGCCAAGTGAGTCTGAAAGTTTTCTGGAAAACAGGAACTATGCAGATATCTGTCCAGAGATTTAGCTGCCTGTGCACTAACCTGCCAAGTTCTGATTGAATCCAGACTTTTACATTAAGGCATTGAAAGTCATCTTACAGTGTTCACCATACATTATCACTGATGCTTCAAATTATCTGAATACACAAGCTACCACAGTAAAACTGGAAACAAATCCTGGCTGTGCATGAAGACAAATGCAAATAATGCAGGTTGGATAAAAATAGATCTTCACTTACTATCTTGAATTTTAGCTGGGAGATGAGGTGAATGTAATTGCTTTCCTGGTATTATTATCTTCAGCTTCACCCACAGAAATACAATCCTTAAAAGCAATACAGACAAACCTAATAACCCCTCTAAGACAGGGATTGTGGTTGTCTGTAAGAATTGTCTCCAGGTCAAGTAGGATGTTATTCAAAGCAATATTAAAGTTATCGCTGGTAGAAATTCTCCTTATTCGTGTTTGGTTTACCAGTGTACACCAGTACCGCTCAGTTTGGGACTGTCCATCACCAAATAGCTGCCCAAGGCAAAGGACTGGGACAGTGAATCTTTTGAGGGGTCAGCTGAAGCAAGAGATGACCCACTTTCACTGTTTTTCAAACAAATTCTTTCAAAAAAATCTGCTAGTATATCAGGAATGCAATACCTAACATTTGGGCATTTCAAGGGAAGTTAAACTATGGATTTAGACTGTAAATTCTGTTCTGGCCCCAGCATGGAGAATCCATATCTGTGCGGCATCCCTTCAGGAAATCCCATATTTCTCACTACCTTAGAGCAACCAGGCAACCCAGGCTTTTCCCTTCCCTGAAAGCAATGGATAGCACTTGTCTGACTAAGGAGAATGGGGCATTGGTAAAAACTCAGAGATAAAATCTGAGTAAACTAGTTTGATTTTAGTTCAGGTTATTTTCTAAAGATGGTTTCATGCTCTTAACAGGCCTTTGAAGGGGCCATGTTTCAAATATATATTTGTGTCAACTTCAGAACTACAGTCCCAGTAAGAGCTTTGCCAGTAATAAGACCTGCACTAAAAATGAAAGGAGTATGGAACTTTAGACACCATGTGCATGCCATAAAACACATACATTTTTAGCCAGATATCACCTAAGTTTCAAAAAGGTTTTACCTACTTATCAATATCAGCCACAGAGAACTTAATATTTCCAATTTTGGATGCCACAAAGTTAGGATTCTTTGTGCATCCAAATATCCTGAATACTCAAATATCTTTTGAGTATTCAAATATTGTGGTCATTTTATGAAACCTCAGTCACTTCTGCCACATGTAGTGCCTTAATTCTCAAACACAGAGTTATAAACAAGGCACCTTCTGATCCATTCCCAGCTTTGAAGATTCTCTTGATCTCAACTATTTTAGCTCTGAAAGAAATGTTGTGATTGCTGCATAGAACTGAAATGTTCATGATGCTTTACACCATATAAATTTGGCTGTATGTAGATATTGAAAAACAATACCATGGACGCTAATGGGATGAAGAGTTCATTTCTCTCTTTAAAAAATTGTAATTTTTTGATTTGTCTGTGGGAGAAAAATCAATGAAGTGAATAAGATGCTGTGTTGTTAAGTGAAATTTAAATAGAAAAAGGCTTTTTGACGCAGAGTGTAGGATGCTGTTTTACTTTTAATCAGCCAAATGAGGTTTCCTGATGAAAAAGCCAGGAATCCTGGGCTGCATCAAAAGCAGCGTGGCCAGCAGGTGATTCTGCTTCTCTACTCCACTCTGGTGAGACCCCACCTGGAGTGCTGCATCCAACTCTGAGAAGGACATGGACATATTGGAGCAAGTCCAGAGGAGGCCACCAAGATAATTAGAAGGATGAAGCTCCTCTCCTGTGAGGAAAGCCCGAGAGAATCGTGTTTGTTCATCCTGGAAAAGAGAATGATTTGGGATTATTTAACTGTGGTCTTCCAGTACTTGAAGGGAGCCTACAAAAAAGATGGAGAGTGATTTTTTACAAGGGCATGTAGTGACAGGACGGGGTGATGGCTTTAAACTGAAAGAGAATAGGTTTAGGCTAGATATTAGGGGGAAATGCTTTATTGTGAGACTGGTGAGACACTGGAAGAGGTTGCCCCAAGAAGCTGAGGATGCCCCATCCCTGGAAGTGTTCCAGGCCAGGCTGGATGAGGCTCTAAGCAACCTGTTCTAGTAGAAGGCGTCCCACCCCATGGCAGAGGGGCTGGCACTAGATGATCTTTAAGGTCCCTTCCAGCCCGACGCATTCTATGATTTTATGAGTCTATGATTTATCTCCTTTCTAACTGGGATAACATACACATGTCCTTTCTCAAGGTGACTTCTACTCCAAAAGAGCTGTCACTTCAAATGAATAGTTAATAACTGCGGAAGTAGTTTTTTGCATACTAGAAATATTAAAGCTGTAAGTGACACTTTAATTTATTATCACTGGGCATTTCAGTTTGCAACCACAGAGATACATCGGGAAGAACTATCACTTCAAATTCCTATATTTAACACTGCCAGCATATCCACCTGTCACAGAATTAATCACAATTGGTTTTGATGTTTCATCAATCATGGAGCTTGATCTCAAACATGGAAGGTTCACCTGCCGTCTTCATCCATCTTTTGCTTGAATCTTGTGGTTGCTTTTCAAATGTTGGGACACTCAAGGGATAAAGGCTTAGGTGCTCAATGGAAAACTTTAATTTATTCTGAAAAATATAATTTATAACTGTCATTTAGAAGAATGTCCTGCGCTCAGAAAATCCCAAAGAGAAATGCTCGGGGAGACAAGCACTTCCTTGTGTATCCGAGTAAAGAAAGAAAAGCAGAGCTTTGAATTTGTGTCCTGAGGTACAACCTTCCCCCACCACACGATATTGTGGATACAGCAGGGTAGCCAGCCAGTGGCTTATGAGACACTGCAAAAATATATCTTCTTAGGGCCACAGTTTTCCTACAGGGTATGGAAAGAAGAGGTAAAATACATTCATAGTATTTCTCACCTGTGTTGCTTTAAGTAATAAGGAACTCATTTTCTTGTGGAAAAATGTAATTTACTACAAAATCATTAAGACCTTATTTAAGTCAGAGGAGCTCTGAGCTCCTCTTGGGCTATATTTTTTGCCTTCTGAGATTTAATTCCTTAATCTGAATATTGTAGTCATCATATATTCTTATCCTTATTCCCCTAAATAATATCAGTTAAACTTCCTGATTTGCTGTACCTGCCGTCTAATGAAGGAATTCAAAATGCAGCCAGAAGTTATGATGTGTCTTTGGCATCCCACTTTTCTGTTGTTGTGCCTTCACTGACAACCAGGAAATCTCAGCTGTAACCATTAATTTCCTAATGATGACAATGGGAACAAGAAAAGACATCTGTATATGTGTTTTCATTCATTTTCTGGTTTAAAGGCATCAAACATGTTCTTGTGATGCAGTTGCTATAGCCTTTATTTTAGCAAAGGACCATCCTCAAAAAGATTGGATGTGATTTAGGTAAAAAATGAACTAAACCCCACTCATCACAATAATATCGCTTCTATAAATCTGACAGCTACTTAGGCTCAGAGTGAACTGCTAGCTGTGACCTGGTGGCTCCAACTGCAGCTTGTAACACTATTTGGTGTAGAGGCCATTTTCTGATAATCTCATGAAGAAATACATGAAGGAGACACAAGGAGGTAAGTTTGGCGTATCTTTCAAAATATAGGCATTCTTTTTTTCTTGGAGGCTGGGACTGTAGAAAGCAGATCCTGTATTTTTGCATTTATTTTTTTTAAATATCTTTTCCCTTTCATTAGCTGAGATTCTTAAAAGACTTTAAATATCCTGGAATCTTATTAGAAGGGGAAAAACAAATCTGAGCAGGAAACATTTTTGTAGGCTAGGTAACTCTGCCTTGAGATTCTTGAAATATTGAGTAGAAAATCTTTATATCTGATTAATCTGACCTTATAATTTATTTATCATTCTCACTTTTTCGAAATGGGTGTTCTGGAGAACTAATGTGAGTAACAGCAGTTTCAAGAGTAAGAAGTAATTTAAAAATGCCAAATATATTAACGTTAGATGTTAACTGCAGCATCTGATGCACCCTCAGTACAGCTGAATGTAAAGAGCTCTGCTTGCTGAAGAGTGTCCAGGGAAGCAAGTTCAGTGCCTGACAAACAGGAGCAGAAGCAGCTCTTTTACCTTGGATCTATAAAGCTTTTTAACTTACAAATCCCTCCATCTAACTCTCTAACCATAATACTAAGAGAAAAATCAAACCAGACAAAACAAAAAACCAAACAAAACCAAACCTATCTGAGCATGAGCTCACATGAGCATTGAGATGACAAATTTTTGGCATGCACTTTCAGTATTTTAATTACTGAGAAGCAGCATGCCAGGGGAAAGAAAGCATTCCTATGTTCTGTGTTAGGTGAAGAATTTCACTCTGGTTGTATTAAACAGCAGCATTTCTGGGAGAATTCATTACAAAGGCAGCCTATCTTTTGGCTCATGCGCTTGGTTTCTTGGGTGGCACCTCCAGACTCTTCCATCATTCAACTTGTGCTGCCCTCTCCAAGCTCTACATCTGCCAGAAAAGGAAAGGTGGCCACCTCCTCACTGCAAAGACTGTGATTTCTTGCTGTGTATCCCAACTCACAACAGAAAATTTCTAAAGCACAACCCTTGATTATTGAGGCAGCTGGAGATACTATTTCATATGCCACAGACACAGTATTAGTTTAATGAGTTTGCCGTTTATGGCAATTGTCAATTCCTTTTTCAATTACATCTCTGCAATTCAAATGAAATAATGAGAACCAGCAACATTTTTTAACACAGAAACTGATTTTTTAAAATCAGTTTCAGAAAGAAAATATGTGAAGTTGTTTTGGTTTTTTTTTTTTTTTCACAGCCTTTGCATAGCCTGTGTAATAGGCTGGCTTTATAGCAATCCTGTAAGAGACTGTGTAGTCCCTCTCCAAAAACATATTCCTTTTGGCAGCCTTACCTGGGATCTTTAAATGACTGAAAGGAATTGCAGTTTCAGGATCCAGGTGGTGAATGATTTTCACAGCTTCGTGTCCTATGAAGTATAATACACAGTGCATTTGTCTGTGAAACTGGTGAGGTTTGTCAGCTCCTGAAGGACTTTTCAGTAGTGCTTCCAGGCTATTACTGTGCTCCAGAGGTCACATGATGCTTTGACATTTCCAGTCCAAATAGTAGAAGATGAGCTTTGGAGCGTCCATTTGTTGCTCTATAATGGAAAACACGGAGAAAATTTAGTTCCAAGGTGAATTTTAAGATTAAATGGCCTGAAATTAGTAAGAATTTCAACTTCTGAAAAGGGCTGATGATACATAAGTAAGTTGAACAGTTAGGCCAGTATGAGGAACATGACTGTAATCTCTAGTGCTAGAAACAGACATTCAATTTAGAGACATTTACTTAGACTTTCTTTTATAAAAGTACTGATGTTTAACAGTTGCTAAATTTGATAGGTACAGAAAAATAGAACATTAGAAATAAGCAGAAAAGCAATCACTTTTCTACCTACAGATAGTTTAATGATCGCTTCTAATGAGAACCTGGCTTCTAATGACACTAAAAAATGTACTTCACTGAAATCTGCCCTTAAAATTAATTTTGTAAGACAGGTTACAATGCAAATTAATTCAGGAAGTATAACTTATTTTTTTTAGGGTGTCCTTTGCACAGCTTTTACTGGTCAATTTACTTGGCTGCCATTAGCATCCACGTTTTCTTTGCTACCATATCTGCAGCGCTTCAGGATAGAGACCTTACATGCATTTTACTTATATTCCCAAAATACTCCTACGTGCTAACTACAAGAATATTAGTAGAGCCAGAAGTGCAAAAGTAAGAAATACATTTCAACTCTTAAGCACTTCCTTTATTTCTTAGCTTTTTGGCCGTAACATCAGTGCTAGTTAGAACTCTTGGTGTTACAGCCCTATAGGACAGTTATGTTAGCTGGAACAAAAGTAGATTATTTTAAGTACATTGCATGAATCTTGGATTGTCCCAAAATCATCATCAATTTAAATCTGTGCTCATCTGTTTTGAGACATTGAAGTCTTGAACAATTTGCAAGCATATCTGAGTTTGTTTTGGTTTAATACAAACTTTCCATCCCTGCTCAAACCCAAGGGAGTAAGCACTCTGCAAAACTTTCTTAGTGATACAGCAGATTAGTTAAATGATCCCACAGATTCACGCTGACTGCTTTCAAGTGATTTAGCACTCCTTGTATCCTGTTTCCTTGTCTGTAAAACAAAATTTAAAATAGATTAACCGCTCTGTGTGTCTACTGGGAGTTTTATTTTATTTAATTTCATTTAAAGAGGAAATATTTGTTACATTAGCTCCTAAATCCTGCAACCATATTGGATCCCACAGTACTAAGTCCTTTATGAAATTTGGATAGAAAAACACCATCTCAAAGACTATTTCTAGAGTAATATCCAGATAATTTGGTGAAAGAGTATATATATATATGTATAAATACATATATATATATAAAGTAGTTATCAATACTGAAACAGTGGAAGGTGAATTTCTTTGATATGTCATATGCTATTGCAATAATTTCCCAGGAAATTGAAATAATTTCTCTGAAAGATATCTCTCTCTCACCCCGCCCTCTCTGTCTTTCAGAAATCTCTGCAGCTTTTGGGGTGGGGGTGATTAAATGATTGGCAGGGAAAGCCCAAAAAGATTTCTTTTCTTTAATGGTAAGAATCAAAATGCTTCATCTTTTCATCCCAAAGTTTTTGAGGAACATTTATGCAATACTAGTACAGGAGCAGTGGAAGGAGGAACAATAATACTTATTCAGAGATTATAAACCTCCTTGTGACAGTTCTGGTCTCTTTGAAGTGTTAGGAAATCTGAGTTGACTTTGGTGAACTATGGATTTCACCTCTGACATTTAAATGCCACTGTTGTTCAGATATAGTTACTGGGAATACAGAAAGTGCATTATAAAATGAAAATAACCTTTGCACCAAGGTTTTCATCCCACTGGCAATATTCTCTGATGACATCTCATCATTTTTTCTTTTCTTGTTAATGTCAGAGCTGACCATTTGATAGACCCCAAAGGCCCAGGTGCTATTTGCACAAGTTTCTACATGATCATAAAAATCAGATTCTAAACACTCCTCAGAAACCTCTGCCTTAACCTTCTTTTATCTCTTTTTCTTCACAAGATTTATTCTTCCCCAGTAAGTTGGACTGCGTATTGTTGACTGTATACTTTTCTTTCCTCAACAATTCTTCCTTTAATTTTCTCTCTATTTCTGTTCATCCCACCAGAGGTTTCCCTCCCTGGGAGGAGCAGAGCATGCTTAGCTGGAAGGTATGGCTGGGCCGGCAGAAGAGCAATACTGGAGGCAAGGAACACAAAGCTTGGAAGTGTTAAAGGAAGAGAAGGGATTTGTTACAGCTCAGGTGTGATTGAGAGAGGGGTGGGGTTTTGGTTGGGACGTAGTGGTTACACCCACTTTTGTTAAAGGTGCAGAGGGAATAGCGCAAAGTGTGTTGCCGCTCAGGAAGGTACAGAGAGGTGGTGGTGAGAGCAAGGTGAGAAAAAGTAGGAGGTACTTTGTCGACAATTCTTTGACTTTGTTTAAGACGTCTTGTGCGGCAGAGCTCTACATCCTCTGTGCCAAAAGGCCATTGTTGTGACAAAGCACACTTTGAAAGTGTGAGGAAGAACATGCTCCTGAGAGACTGAAAGCTTTTTCCAGGAGCTCCCCATAAAGAAAGGTGCAGATAGCATCACTTCAAAGCTCTGGCTAGCTCTTCACACAATGCTGCCCATGACAGTCTGCTTTCAACTACATAAACCCAAGTGTGGGTGAAAAAAAAAATCACTCTTAAAACTCTCTTTTTTATGGATTCTTGGGGTTTAGTTGAAAAAGAAATGTTTTTCTCTGTCAAATTCTGTAAGTATATTAATGTTTTCTGCTTTGACTGCCTCCTATCAGCTGAGGTTTATCTGAAGTTTCTAGCAAAAGGATTTTCAGTGCTTGCCAGAAAAAAAAAAAAAAAGGCATATTTTTCAAAGCAGTTTTCTATGAGATTAGAAAGCAAAACATTAAACGTTGATTCAAAATTCAAAGCTAAATGTTTAGACAGCATCAAAAAATACAAATTATCACAAATGTAGTTTCTCTTTGGTCAGCTTGGATGTCTTTTCACGTAATTTCAATACCATTCCTATTTGAAACAGGTGAATTGTTACATTTTGAAAGCATTTTCTATTAAGGGAATCTGGTGTTACATGACCTTGCTATATAATTTAGAATCACTTCTAAAAAAGTTTAGATTTCTTATGAATGGGTTAAATTTCTGCTTTATTTGAATATGCTGATTTTATTAGGTTTCATTTATATCAGTATCTCTGAATTGGAAAAAAAAAGAGTTGTGTTGGTTTTTTTTTTTTTTTTGCCTGTAAAATTTCTTAGGTAACAGAAAATCAATACGTAAGGAAAACAAATACTATTCATCACATATCCTATATTAGCTTTATTTATGACTATGAAAACATGTAAATAAAGGAAATATTTAGATTTTTTTAGACTGGGCAAAAGCTTCACAGTGAAAATGTAGCAGTCATTTAAGGCACTTTTCATTGTGTTTTAATGTGTTAAGTACAAAAACCATGAATTCGTTTGAAATGGGTAATTTTTGAGTATGTACAGGAATTAATAGCATGTGTAAGGTGTCAGTGAAGTTTACTGCAAGAGAGAGGCTTCTGCACTTTTTCTTATGTTGCCATTGTCTGAGCTCTCCTGGCTTTGCTAGTTAATTAATGATGACTGAAGCGTCATTCAGCTTGGCCATGGCAGAGGGGGAAACATCTGCCTACGCAGAGATGACACAGCCTGACTTAAGTGCAGATAAATGGGCCCTGAGTTCTTGGGGTTTTGAAAGAGAGGTCTGCAGTACCACTAAACTGCAGGTGAGTGTGAACGAGAATGACCCTTTGGCAGCAGTACCAGGGAACAATAAGCAACTTATGTCCTCGACAATTTGCCTCATATAAGGAAATTTTTGCTTCTTGCAAACTGAATCATCTGAGATCTTTAAACCAAAATGATAATGAGGATTCAAAGTCTTTAAATTGTATTCTGACACTGGATATAGCTCTAGGTAAGTGAAATACAGCCCCAAATACTATTTCATTCTAATGACATTGGGTCACTGAGGTAGGCAAGCTCAGACATGTTACTAGAGCTCAGGACTAGATACTAAAGTCTGTCTACATACAATTAGGATGTCTGAGACTTGTTTGTTTGGATGCTAATTAACTTTTTTAGCTTACTATAAGTTCACTAAATTACTACAGCTATTTGGTATTTGCTTGTTATTTGAAACAAAATTTACAAATAGAATAACTGGATACAGTTCAAATTACTTGCACAAGGGACGAATCAAGATGGACTAATGACATTTGAACAGCTTTTGGAAGATTTTTAGTTGAGTAAGATTTAGTCTTCCTAATCCAAATTCAGAATTTCACTGAAACGAATGGGGTTTTTTTCTCTCTTTTTGCTTTTTGCCTGGCAATCTCATCAGATCTTTCTACCCAGAGCTCATCCTACCTATTATTATCTTGATCCTCCTCTCTGATCAAAGTTTTCTTGTCTATGACTTCCGAATATGTTTGTAAGTTATCTTTCAAATGAGTCCCGCTGCTGGTTCTCAGATCTGCAGAATGTCTGGACAGCTGCTCTAAGTTTCATGCAAGCTTGCTGAAGCTTCCCTGCACTTGAAGAAGTTCTTCTTTGTACTCTAAGGAGACTTATTGTCTGACGATTGAAGACTGGGGTGTTAAACAGAGGTCTGGTTGGAGGGGCTGGGAGAGGAAGAGATGTTTGAAGAAAAAACTCTGAATCATCTCCTGAATATATTGGAAAAGCATTTTAAAGATCACAAAACTATGGGAAATTAATTAATATTGTGGTGGTTCAACCCTGACTGGACACCAGGTGCCCACCAGAGCCACTCTACCACTCCCCTCCTCAGCTGGACAGGGGAGAAAATTTATCATGAAGTCTCCTGAGCTAAGTACAGGGAGAGATCACTCCCTGGTTATCATCATCGGCCAAACAGACTTGACTCAGGGAAATGAGTTTAACTTGTTGCCAACCAAATCTTAAAAACATCTTCTCCACACTTCTGCTTTCCTCCCAGCCTTGACTTTACATTCTCTACATCCTTCCCCACGATGTTGCAGGGGATGAGAGAATGAGGTTTTTGGACAGTTCCTCACACATTGTCTCTACTGCTCCTTCCTCCTCAGAGGGTGGGCTCCTCACACCATTCACCTTCTCCGACGTGGGGTCCTCCAGTGGCTGCAGTGGATATCTGATCCATCATGGACCTCCATGGGCTGCAGGGGCACAGTTGCCTCAAATTTCTAGGTTAAAAAACTGAGATCAAAACAAATCATTTAATAAATTTTCACTACCTTCATAATTCTCTCTCTTAAAAGTTTCAAACAGTACTTTGTATTAAAAGAAGCATATTGATCTACTAATTTTAGGTTGTGTCCTCAACTATTTGCAACAATCTTTTAACACAAAAAAGTAAACCAGAGGGCAGGTGCACAGTGTGCAAAGCCGATTACTGTGGAGATTCAGTTGTCCTAACTTTAGTTTTAAAAGTTAGGTCTGTAGACTAAATTACTCATCTGCTGTTCCCCCCCTCAAACAGAAGACAAAAAGATGCCTCTGAAGGGTAATTGGTCCCATTTTCAGATAAATCATTGCAGATGTTATCTAGAAATGCCAGTCTGACTTTATTGCTTTGTCTCAGGCTCCCTCTATAGTCAATTTCCCTGAAAGTTCCTGACAGGTGTCACTGACATGTGCTGCAATGCCCACTGCTTCTCTGAATTCAGAATTGCTATTCTGAAATGCAGCTATGTTTTAAAAAAAAAAGTCAGCCAGAGCCCAGGCCTCTGTTTTATATGATAATACAGAAATTATAAATTCTGTCAAAGGGTTTAGAGAAGGAGTAAGAATTCAGATATACTTAATGCTTTGTCTGTATGGAAGTCTGCATTCTTCTCTGCTAAACCTGAAGGATATTTGGGTTGCTTTTTTACATGTCCTATGTTTCCCAGGGAGCTGTATACGGAGCCAAAGGATATGACCCTGGAGATTGGCATTTTGCATTAGAGGCCAGGTACCTTAAAGAAAGCAGGATCTAGTCCTCCTCTACTGTGTTCATCCCCTGAGGGCCTGCTGGAGTCTGAAGGCCAAGAAATTCAAGTATCTGCTGAGCACAGCCTGAAATTCATCAGCTTTCAAATGAGCAAAATTTAGTCGAGACTGTTCCATATTTGGTGAAGGAGCAGAAGAATCAGAATGCAAACTCTGCTTTCAAAGCAGCAAAGCTTCCCAGAAGTGACGAGTGGGAGTGAAATGACTCTAGATTTTTTTTTCCGTTTGAACCAGAAAGTAAGTCTTTTCTGATTGTGTTGGAAATAGGGTGGCAAGGAAGATCAGCGCAGTGATCATCCCCCTTTACTCAGAAGTGGTGAGGCCAAACCTGGAATCCTGTGTTCAGTTTTGGGTCCCTCACTACAAGAGGGACATTGAGGTGCTGGAGTAAGTCCAGAGAAGGGCAACGGAGCTGCTCGTGAAGAGCCTGGAGCACAAGTCTGATGAGGAGTAGCTGAGGGAGCTGGGGTGTTTAGCCTGGAGAAAAGGGGATTCATGGGAGCCCTTATTGCTCTCTACAGCTGCCTGAAAGGAGGTTGCAGTGTGGTGGGGATCAGCCTCTTCTCCCAAGTAGGAAGCAGCAGCAGGAGAGGAAATGTCTTCTTGTTGCACCAGTGGAGGTTTAGGTTGAATATTAGGAATAATTCCTTCATGGAAAAGGCTGCCAAGCATTGGAACAGGCTGCCCAGGGAAATGGTGGAGTCACTGCCTCTGGAGGTATTTCAGAGACGGGCAGATGTGGCCCTTAGGGACATGAATTAGTGGTGGATTTGGCAGTGTTAGGTTAACTCTTGGACCTGATGACCTTAGAGGCCTCTTCCAACACAAATGAATCTACAATTCCATGTCGTCTTTCTGAACACCATTACTACTTGACAAACAAAAGTCTTCTCACCAAAAACTCTATCTCTGTTCCACTGAATGTAATGTCCGCCCCAAAAATGTGTGCTAAACCGAAAGCCAGAATATTTGTACCATTTCTCACCATTGACTTGGCTTTATATAGATTTTGGCTGAGCACCAGAAAGGGAGATGGGATTAGTTATTAACCGGTAGAAAAGTAATAGCACTATTTTCTAGACAGATATCATGTAGTTCATACTCATGCTTTAGTCCAGAGGGGAAAAGTCAATAGAAAGAGGAGCAGAAAAGCATAACTGTCAATATAGGAGACAACAATTTCAGAGGAAGTTTTTCTATACTCCAGGATATCTTTCAGTGAAAGATTAAGGCTAATATTTAAACTATGTACTTGCATACTTATATGGAAAACTGACGATAACTTCATTTTCCTGTTTACCTCTACACACATGAAAATAGATCTCTACATTAATCAAGCTACATTTCCCCTGACCAGATGGTAAGAAAAACACCCAGAAGCTATGGCAAAACAGGGTTTTTTTATGAACATGAGTAGGTCTGAAATGTTAACAATACAGACCAAAAGAGAGATGCAAGAGAATGGGCAAATAACTGTGGAGATGCTCTGAAGACAAAGGCTGAGGACACTTTATGGAGACAGATGGGAATCATGAGCACCCTTAACAAATACCTCTTTCTGTTTGGGTTTCTGGTGAAGTTTTTTAGCTCTCTTCTATTTGAAATCATTACATTTAACTATTCATGTAGCCTCCAGACTGCCAAAATAGCATATCTCTTTGAGAGTGGGGACAGAAAAGAGGTTAATTAGAGCTTTGCTTTCAGTTTCCATGTTGATACTTGGTGTATGCTTGTGCTTCCTGCTTTTCTGTAGTGCTGCAGTTTCTCATTTTAGTCTCATTGATGGTACTTCTGGCACCATGATGCATGTCTCTCTTCAGCATGTGTGAGATGTGAGTATTCTGTTAAAACCTTTGACAGCTCCACTCATGCATCTGCTAATGCAATCACTGCCCCTTTTGCATCACCTCTCTCAGACAGGCACTTTCTGGGAAGTGAAGTAGGTGGGATGAGATGAGTTTTCTTGTCGCAGAACTTCCAGGGCCATTCCTGTTCTCCTTGCTAGGCTCTTTTTCTGTCACTAATGCTCCTGGATTTTGCTCATCCACTGGCATGCTCCTTTCTTCTATCAGAGCAACAAGTTTGGTGCTCCTCTCTTTCTGTCAGTAGGTGGGTCTTCATTATTGGAGCAGCTGCTGCTGTGTAAATGGTCTTTATTCTATTGTAGCACTTACTGTTTCTTTCAGAAGTTTTTCTCTAAAACCTGTAGATTCAGAAAACTGTTTGGGAATAATTTTTGTGTCTAATTTATCAATAGATTGAGGCCGATATTCTGTTCTGTGCTCTTTTTTCTTTCTGCTGGTAAAAGGATGAATAATAATGGGCCCAAACGACTTCCTTCAATATTTCCAAAAGATGGTAGTGTCCTTGAGGGGCTGATTAAGTGGCTTCAGAGCCAGATTTCCAACACACCTACTAGCACTGCACAGGAGCGGTGAGATGTGGATTCTCATGGTTTGCTTGGTCCATTGAGATTTACTGCTCGTTAGAACTTCTGCATGTTAGAGCCAACTAAACAAAAATATTAGGAACCAGAGATTTTTCTTGAAACATCTCACTACTGGATCTCTAAAGTAATTTTTCTATGCAAGCATTATTGGTCAAAATGATCGATTTTGACCCTCCCTCTTTTAGCCCAGTCCAGCATCAGAACCACATCTAGGATGGTAACTGTGAAAACTAAACCCAGAAATAATCAAGGTGAGCTGATGACACTTCACATCCAAGGTAAAGTTCAAAATCACACATTACAGATTTAACCTGTCAGAGTAAATATTTACTATAACATTAATACGTCCTGTCACTGCCTCTCCCTAACCTGCTAATGCTTCTGAGTTGGTAGCAGGAATTATTAAAAACCAAGGTTTTGAAGAAATATTCTGCTATAATCCACTCTGGAAGAACCACAAGCAAAAGTACATGTGACACAGAATGGCAATTGGCCTGGGTTGCTTGATTTAAATAAAGGCTGATGTATTTCAAAGTGCAAGGCACCCTGAGATAGTTTGTATTGGGAAAACAGAGATTATTATTAAACTGTTTTCTGTCATCTTTCTCTGAATGAGGCCTTTGTTTGGCTGGTACTAAAAGCAATAAAAGAGAAGACAAAAATATTTCGTGCCTCTAAAGTTTCCATTATCTCTGCTTTATACTTCCGAGTACATCGTGTCCTTTTGACCAATTTTTTCTTGTAGATGAAACTGCAGAGCTGCTGCTTTAAAATCTCCCTTGCCAGCCAATCTCTCTCTTACGTGTCACTGTGTCCTGTCCCAGGGCACTGCTGCTCTGACGGCATCCTCTGACTGCTGCATCCTGACCCCAAGGGCAGCTTTGTGCCTGCTGAGTGCGAATCAGTGCTCTGGACTCTGCCTGTAATCCCAGGGCCCTGCTTGTCCCAGCCTTGCCTGACTGCAGAGCTCTCCACCATGAGACGCACCATTTAGGTTTTCTTTTTTCAGACCCTGTGAAGTGTGGTTTCAGCTGTAGATGTTCACAAAGAACAAAGTGGGAACCAACAATGCAGCAGCATGTTCCAGTGGCTGTGACATCTGGCTGACCTGGAATGTGCTAAATTGACTCTTGAGAGTTGTGAGCTCTTCCCTTACAGCTCTTGGCTTTCTATAACATCCATCTGTGTGTACATCCAAGCTTTTTACCCACATACAGCCTGGCTGCCTTTCCAGCAGCTAATCCTCTTGGTGTGATAAAGGTCTGGAAGCAGCACATTTGTTGATATGCATGGCTTTTCCTCAGCAGGCAGGTAAACTCTGACAATTTTTTTTGTCTTCATCTTTGCATAGTAGCTAAAACCACAGTCAGACTTTTGCAGATACCTCCAGGCTGGCCTTGTCCTATTACTAATGTCTTTTCAGACATCTACTGTATTGTTCTTTTAAATAGGATGGAAAAACTCCCTGCCAGGAACATTATGGATCATTGAAAGAGTGAAAATGATGGCTGTAGAGACATTACATTGCTTTTAAAATATGAATAAGAAACTGGTGCCTTCGTACAAGCACAGTTGAGATATTAGTCAGGCTTTCTTTCTTATGAAAAGCATAATTTCATGCTACTGTCTTGCTGTAACATCATTTCAAGTAGTGTGGCCAAATTCTATTATATTATTAGGTTTTACAAGACCGTGTGCAGAAAAAGAAAGGTGAATTAAAACCAAAAAAATTCCTGGAATCATTTTTTCTGCCTGTCAATTAAAATCATAGCAATTTCTTTTTTGAGCATTAAAATACCGGTTTTTCCATAAAAATACCTTTTAAATTCATGAAGTCTGCTGTTGTGAAGTGCACGTAGGAACGATCATTAAGATTTATCAGAATGTATGGACTTGAGCCAGCGGTAACAAAACAGTTTGGCCTACTATAAATCCTGTAGGTATTCTTATGTAAAAGAATGATAGATTTTTGACAAATAAATTATTCGAACTACCAATAATTTTAATATGTTATTAAAAAAATTGTTAACATATAAAAAAGTGATGTATGTGTTTCATGAGAAGTTAGAACCCTAACCAGTCAATTGCATGATTTAACTGCATTGCATGATTTAATATGCATTATTTGTAAAACCATAGGACTACCTGTCAGTTTATCATAGACTTCGTGGTTTGAATTTATGTCTCTTTACTCTATTTTGTTCATTTGGTTACTGCATTCTCTCAGAGTAAACTCTATATTCAAGAGCTCAGCTGGGCATACCAAGCTAAAATATCAGTACAAAAATCTTTTTCTTTAGGTTTTGCACAAAAAAGTACTTGTCTTTTTCATTGTTATGAGAGCTCAAAACAAAGGATATTTACAAAGTATTTCTTTTTAGAGGTCTTTTTAATTTAAAGAGAAAATTTAAATTTTTAATTTAAAGAGAATATAATGTAAATTATCAAAACAGTTTAGAAATTAAAACAGTCCCAAAATCACATGCTTCTTGTAGACCAGTGCAGGCAAGTAACTAAGGTTTTGTGGTTCCTGCCATGTAGCGCTCTGCTTGCAGCCCCGGGAGGTGGGTCAGGCTGGCTGTCCATGCACACCACCAGGTAATTTCTGCATGCAGCCTAGATGGGGTATGAGGAAAGGCTGAAAGAATTGAGTTTGTTCAGCCTGGGAAAAAAAGGCTTTGGGAAGACCTAATTGCAGCCTTCCAGTACCTGAAGGAAGCCTTCAAGAAAGATGGAGAAGGGCTTTTTACAAGAGTATTTAGGACAGGGGGAACAAAGAGAGTCGTTTTAGGTTAGATATCAGGAAGAAATTTTCTATAATGGTGGTGAAGCACTGGAACAGGGTTGCCCAGGGAAGTTGTGGGTGCCCCTTCTCTGGAAATGTCCAAGACAAGGTTGGACAGGGCCTTGAGCAACCTGGTCTAGTGCAGGGTGTCCCTGTCTGTGTGAAGGGATTTGGAACAAGATAGTGTCTTCCAATCCAGGCCATTTCATGATTCTATGATTACTAACATATTTTTTTTTGTTTGTTTTTAAAAGCTTAAACTTCCTTCTTTCCTTTGTGTTATCATTATATGGTCCTTTCAGCACAGAATCACATGCTGATTTGTTCTAGTGGAAGGTCAGGATCTAACACAGGTTTCTGGGAAATGTTTTTGTCTCTGACTCTAAGAGCACTGTTTGTGTTTTTCTCGTTTATTATAATGAATGGATCTTAATGCCATCTGTAGTCCTTCTATGTGCACTTATGTCACTTCCATAGGCTTTCTTTTCCCACAGCACACTCAATTTCTTATTGATTAGGTTTGATTTTGCAGAAAAATTACTCACAGTGTGTCTTTCTTTCTGTTTCCTCATATTTTCCTATAATTTACTTTGAAATAAAGAGTTAAATAGTTGTTTTCTTCATCTGCATTTGTAAGCTTTAAAATTAAATACAAATAAAAACCTTTCAAACTGTATCTTTTATTTTCCATCTTGCCCATTTTATGGGCTTATGGTAGCTCAACATGTCATTAGTGAATAGGATGAATCCAGCTGCTTATTATTCAAAGTAATGGAACAGTCATTTTCCCTGTGCAGCACACACAAAATACAAACAAATGTTTTCTATTGTGGGTAGAGTTTTTTAAATTTCCTCATAGGGGACTTTGTGAAGTGGAATTTCACCAATGGACAAGGGGAGAAGAAACCAGGACAGGACCTAGATAGTAAGATGCCCAATCAGCTTGTTGCTGTGCAAACTTCTCTCAATCATTTTGTTGCTCCAGTGACCCTGAGCACATATGGGTCATCTCAGTAAGAGCAGGGAAGATGTACTGTTGGGAGAGAGAGATGTGGCAGAGAAAAACGGTAGTAAATATTTTCTTCTTTTTGGTTAAGCCACTTTGAACTATTTATTTTGGGTCTAGATAGAAGGAATTAATTTGTACATCAGACAAGGTTGTGGAAACTTTGAAAGTTTTTTTGAAGAAATTTACCATTGCAAAGCCAAGCTGCCATTGACTTAAGTGGGAGAGGCGATTGTGGGATCATAGAAATAAAGGAGAAAATAAAAAGAATAATTAAGAAGCTTGCCAGTTACTAGCCAAGTTTATGTTTTAGCATAAGAAATTGAAAGACAAAGCTAGCAGTAAAGTCATAAACCAAATAGCACCAATGAAAATGTTCTTCATGTCTGCTGTTATTGCTGAGGTAGAGACCAGCTCTGGTGGGAGTTGTGCTGCACTAAGGAACAGCTCTGCAGTCACTCAGCCTGGGCTGCCCCCTGCCTCAGATGTCCGTGGCTGCCAAGGGGAATTGTGAGCCTCTGCACACTGCAGCAGTGGGATTTGAAGGTGTAGCGACCTCCAGATTTCTTCCAGGAACAATTAATAATCAGTACAAAATAGAGTTTCATGAAGTATATGAACCCAGAATAACAATCAGCTGGTCATTTCGTACCCTTGCGCTTTCCTTTCGCAGAATATTCTGATTGCATTGTTAGTCTGAAACCTTGATGGGCAAAGTGGTTGAATCAGTTCTTATTTCCTTCACCTCTTCTTGACCTTTAGAAGGTGATGTCTTATTCTTCTGTAAAATATATCTGCTTGGCTTAAAAATACTTCCTTTGGTACACAACAAATTAATTTTATATTTATTTTGGACCATTTTGGTCCATTTATTTATTTTTACTTTTATTTCATTGCTCAGTTCAGGACATCCCCCACGACTCCCCATCCCACACAGACATGACAACATTATTGATTAGAAAATACTCAAATCACATTCTTTTTGATTGCTTCTGGTTTTCAGATTTCAACTCTTTAAACTTTCTTAATTTCTTTGAATGTTCCCAAAACGTTTCTGTTGCACAATTTTATGATGAGCAACTTGTTTGACTGAACTCAATCCCAATTCCTAACACTTTTTGTCATAATGGAGCTCTGCAATGAAGCAACAATTCAGAGTTCTGTTATTCTTCCAGCCCTCATCTGTGCTGCTGGAACTGTCACAAGAGTTTCTGTCACTTGATAAAGCTTGGCATGATGAATTTATGTCACTCTCAGTACTTGAGAGAATGTTTCTATCAGAGATGAGGTTCATGTTAAATCAAGAGTGTTTCCATCACTTTCAGCTGCCTCCTTTCCCTCAGCCAGGCACACACCTTTCTCTGCAAACTTAACATCTCTCAAGAATTTCTGATTCAACTTGTGACACTGCACGTCCTACAATCATTGTAGCTTGATTAGTTTTTACTTCTGACTGAACCAATTGGGTTCATGTTAATTGAAGCTCCACATGGAGTGCACACGCTTCTAACAGCATTTCTGCCTTCAGCCTAGGTGCTATTCAAGCATCACTCCCTAGCAGTTTTTTCTTCACCTTTTTGCTGACCCTGATAAGAACTAAGCAAAACATGGGGTTGTACATTCTATACAAATGTCATAAGACTCTCTATGTTCGGATATTTTTATTGAGAAAACTTTGTTGTTGTTTAGGGAATATCTGTACAATTGATCTCGTGTCAGAGGCACCTCACTCTGTATCACTCAGATACGGTTTTGGTGTGAGGCAGCGGGGTTGTAGCAGATGTGTCTGTGTCATGGAAATTGCTACAGCGTGCCGTAAATTGAAGGGTGTTTTTCCAGGAGAGTCAAACTCCGCGGTTTGAACCAAAGTCCAGTAGCTAGCAATAATGTCTAGCTTCTCAGCCTGCACAGGCATTGAGGTTTCAGGTGTTGTATGTTTGTGTAGTGAGCCTTTAAGTGCCAGCTACACCATGTGACAATAAAATGCATTTCCCTTTGCCATCAGTCCCTCTGAGAGGATGAAAAATCCAGGCTTATTCACCCTAGAAGTTGTTCTGCTTTTGAAACCGCAATCATCCTGTATTCTTGTACCATTCTCTGAACAGTACCATTGTTTCCATTTGTTCTGAATTTGTCTTCCTGATTGGTATTGGGGTTTTTTTGTAAAATCTATTTGCAACAAAACTAGCCCTCATTGTTCTCTGATACTTGGATACTTTTTGGAGCACTGATGGATGCAGCAGTACTTTTCCATGGGTTTTCAACATTTTACTTAATTTTTAACCTTTGCAGAAGCCTTACAGCCTCCATATAGAGCGAGAGATCCTATCTCTGCACTGTCTCAGCACTGTTGCTTTGCAATGTGATGTATGACAGCTAGAACACTCATGGACTCCAGCTTTTATTAGTTTACTTGGATAAAAGTTCCCAAGATTACAAGCATTTTTTGATTAATAGTGTGGTTGTTTCCACTACTATTTCTTCAGCTCGTTCTGGAGTGTCTCCCTGGAAAGGCCTGTTCATCATGGTTCCCTGGGCTGATTGAAACATCTCTATAGAAGTAAAAGGAAGGTTTTATCGCTGTCAGTTTTCAGGAACTTCTTTGCAGACTTATATTGTTTTGTAGCAAAGAGTTTATTACAGTCTCTGCACTGTAATAAGTTGCAATAGAAATATCATTTTATAAATAAACCCAAAGGCTATTGCACAGTGCAGTTGAACATACCCAGAATCAAATAAAGTGTGATTACTTTGTATTGAGCTGGCACTTGGAAATCTGTGATGAAATTTAGAAAGGGTAATCTTGAGTCACTACCCACCTACTTGAATTTAATTTACATCCTGTGCCAGAGTGATTGAGAAAGTGAATTGGATGTGCACTAATCAGAAATCTAGAAAATGTCTGACCTCCAAATAACTTCTGTACCAGGAATGGACAAACCAGAGAGTTATTTATAAATTAGTACACCTTCTCTCACTTCCCTCCAACAGGCATAGTAGCTTTTAAAATAAAGAGCATTAAAAAAAAATATCCCCCTGCCGCTTTTTTTTTTTAGCTACACAAGTTCCAGTTAAGGATAAGCAGATAAGAAAAGGTAAGTTTCAGGTATTTTCAGGATCAGGAAGGAGAAGGGAGAGAAAAATGGTTTACTTTGACAAGATTCATCTCTTTTATTGTCTTCAGGGTGACAAACCTCCAGTGTCTACTTTTTCTTTTCTCTTTCTCTTTCCCCTACAGCATAAAATAGGACAGATTCCTGACAAATCCTGAGAACCCAAAGTAGGTTTTGTTGTTCATTTTCTGACTGTGTGGTTCTTCATTAAATCCACCAGTTTCCAGTGACTTCCTCTTAATTCATTAGCCCTACAAGCATTTTAATTTGGGGGTTTGGTTAAATAAATGACAGAGAGTGACAACCATTTCACATTGGTTTTGTTTCGCAACTTAGTGCTACCAATCACAGGGCTTGGTTTTCTCTTGTGTATGGTGACATGGGATGGTTTAATATAGTCTACTGATATGACTTTTTTTATCAAGGTACCAGAGATGACATATCTGCAATTCACGGCCACAAAACTGTGAGTGATGGGTGCATGATGCAGTGTTGAGTGTTTTTGACATATTTAGAATGCATTTGATGTGGAGGGTCCCCAGATCAGCAGAAATCATGAAAAAGACAAGAAAAATTTCTGATATTTCTGATCAATGGCTGAAGGTAAAATTAAATATGTTGCTGAGCATGATCTGACCTGTGAAGTCCAGAGAGATCTTGTGTTCTTGGAGTCTCTACCTTGAACCTCCTGAAATTCACGTCTGGCCTCCTGACACTGGGTTTGTTGGTCTATGTCCCCCATTTCATTCTCTCTGCAGAGATGACATCCCTGTCCTTGCTACACCTCTTCTCAGAAAATTTCTATCTCTGGCAGAGCTCCTGTCAGTAGAGTTGTTCCATCAAGGACTGACCAGCCCAGCACTCTGCTGAAGGTGTCTGCATGTCTAAACCTGTTCTTTATTTGTAAGAGTAAATTATCATTCAGTTTGCAGGGGATGAATAGAAACCTGATTAATCACCATGAATTTATTTTCACAGGTCGACTATGAGAGGTCCATTTTAAAGTAGGAGAGGGCTAGAATAAAGTAGAAGATGGTAGAACAGAGCAACACGGCTTCTGCTTGCTGTTAGTATACAGAAGGCTTAAAATTATGCAGATGAAGATGGAAGCACAGTTTTGTCAGACTTTTTTTTTTTTTTTTAAACTTGCAGGACTAGTCATAGTTCCACATCTGGTTAGGATATAGATGTGATCAGGGAGAACAAACTCCAAACTATTTTTTTGACAGAAACCAAGGAAATAGACAAAGAAAATGGAGGAATCTGGACTACTGAGTGAAGAGTTGATCTCTGTTTTATAGCGATAGTATGACTCAGTTCTCTTTCAAGCACGTGACATAAAAGGGTGCATTTTGTTCTGGTCTACAGTGGTAAACAAGGCATGTGCTGATGCCAAAGAAGTGTGGGTTATATGTGAGAGTACTGAGGTACTGATTAGGAAGGAGTGAACTGGGCTGAAAATGGGTTCAGATCAACAGTGGACAAACAGAAGGTTGGATGTTTGTGAATTAAACCTCTTTATAAGCTGCTGCTGGTAGAGCTCATCTAAAAGCACCTGAGTTGGAAAATACGTGGGTATGTGGCCTTCATGGCACATTGGTCAAATAGCACAGACATGAAAAATGCCAGTATAGTCTGAAAATATGCGAAAAGAAGTATTTCTGGTAGAAGAGGGGTCACTGACAACCAACATAAACAGGTCTGCTCTTGCCTCATTTGTACATAACCCTTTTGATCAGCTGTGAAGGAATTTGAGAAGTGATGAGCCCATTTTTTAGGGGAAGCTAGGGTGCTTTGGCTTAGCTAGTATATTGACAGCTAAGAGGGGATATGATTGTGAAAATAAATGAGATTAAACATCAGGTTTTAACTAAACTGAAGGACAATGTCACCATAGGAACAAATGGCTATAAAAAATCTGCTGATGGATTAAGACTGGAAAACAGAAGCATCATGGTTTTAAACAACCTGTTTAAGACGGGAAAATCCCCAAACTCACAAAACTCTACAGTTAAAATTAAAATGTAACTTGCTTAGCTGATGAAAAGATGCACATAGAGCAGTGCAATGACATTACAGGATAACGTTCAGTGACTCAGGATTCTTTCAGTTCCTCTGCTCCTAAACATAACAAAAGACATTTTCACCTGATGGTAATGAACACTAGACTGAACCCATATTGCTGACAAATTATGAGGCTATGAGGTGTTGCTCCCAGCAACCTGGACAAAACACAGGGTGTCTAAAAGATAATTGTGCAGGTCTAGGTCATGATTTAACCCCCAGTTCTGGGAAGGTCTTAGAGCTGGTGGGATTGCTGTGGCTGTAGCAAGTCCTGGCATACAGGACCCTGCTGTGTAGTCAGAGGCTGAGGCAAAGGCACAAGTGCTGCACTGCCTGTTCCTGTGTTCTCAGCCCCGTGTGCAGAGAGGAGCGAGTGAGCAGCACATGGTTTGGAGAGTCTCAGTGGGAGCAATAAATTGGGGAGTACCATTCCTAAAATGCAACATGTTTTCAGTAAACAACATGAGTAAGGTGCCATTTCTGTTTTCTCTCTCACCCTTGTTGCTCTAGGAAAGCAATTTACTTATACAAGTGGATTGGGGGGGATTTTTTGGTTGCCTGGGAATTTTTTCTCATTTTGAGGAAAGATTTTTTTTCTGCGTGTCTCCCCTTGACTCTGCCATTCTTAAGGTGCAAATAGATAATTTGTTCTTTCCTCCCATCTTGTATGTAAGTGGTGGAAGAGGGATGTTGATTTCATTATTCCTCATCTACCTTTGGATGTCTGGCCCAGCCTAAAATACCTTCAATTATTGCGAGCCTGCAATTAGACTTGGCAGCTCCATTGTTTTACAAGAGGAACAGTTCCCTCCCTAATGTTCAACTTCAGCAATACCTGCAGGAACTTCATTTCATGGCTTTGTTCTGCCTGCAGTGACTAATTGCAGGGGCCATAATCTGTAGCTAACCACCTCTTATAGACTTCTGCACTACTGTCATTCTTCTCTTTTCTGTAGAATGAATGTTCCCAGTTTTATCAACCTTTGGTCTCATTGGATACAATTTTCTGCTTTCTCTTATATTTAGATGCATGTGGCATTCAGAATAAATACCCTTTCAAACATGAAGTTGGGCCATGGAGTACATGGCAAAATAATTCCAGTTGCAAGAGCTGTTTAAATATCTAGAATTTCCACCCCAAATTTTTTTCAGCATCTTCAAAGACTCTTATTTTCCCCAAATTGGGACGGAAAAAATTAAAATACTGGATTCATGGGTGGAATGGAAGCTCCTAGAAAACATAATGATTCAGAGCTGACTCTGAAATGTCTGATTTGGATTTATTGAGTTAAAAACAGACTCTCCTTTGTGTATGAGTTTGAAAGAATATACCCTAATTGTCCAAAATTGGTTCTACATGCCCACATTAGTAAAAGCAGTAATTCAGGGACTTTTGGCCATTTCTACCAGCCAGACTACATCTCTTGTACTGACTAAAAACTCTTGGTGAGCTTTAATAACACAAACATATTAAAAAAGACACAGAGATTGCCAGAAAAGAATGTCAAGCCATAAATAGTTCCGCCTTTGCTTCACTGAAGGCAGGACCGGCAATAACAAACACGTCCTGCTGGGCACCGAACCCTGCTGTCCCAGCTTCCACACTCAGAGAAAACAACAAACATATTTGAGCTGACCCACATCATTAAGGAAAATGATTCACACAGCAGATCTGGAGGGGTGGGGGGGAGAAACAGCCTGAGACTGGAATGGGGTGGGGGGGATGTTCCCCCCACTTGAGCATCAGCTGCAGTGGGAAGTGTGGCTGTCCCCTCACTGCTTTCTTCTTCTCATTAGCGACTGTAACTGAGCACCTGTGAAAGTCTTACTGTGATGCATTCCATTTCTTGAGAAACTCAGGTATCTGCCTAGAGGAGGCAGTTTCTGACAACTAGGATGTCCTCATTTTTGTCTTTCATAAGGGTTCATGTGAATTCATAAGGATTCACATGAATTGGTGGTTATAACAAGTAAAAAAGCTGTGTAAATCTAAAGACAATTTGCTTATTGAGTTTTCGTCATCTCGCTGAAAGCAATATAGCCATGAATGCAAAAAAATCATAGGAACCATAGCTACATATGATCATATATCTTCACATAACCTTAGCTAATGGAAACCCTTCTCTCATTTTCAGGCAAATTCTTTTGCAAATATTTTTATTTTGCTTTTCTTCACAGAGAAAGAAACCTTCTAATACTGTGTCATAGAAATTTTTAATCTAAAGTAATTGAATGATAAATTTAACAGGATACTTCTGTCCTTCCCCACCCTGTGTTACATCCCCAGTGGTAAAAGTCCAGAGTGAGACAAGCAATAAAACTTCCTTCTTAGTGGCCACCAGTTGGAGGGTACATTTGATTTTTTTCTAAATAAGATAGGTACTGTTGCCAGGCCCATATCACTCTGAGTGTTTTTTCAAAATTGCAAGGGATTATCAGCTCAAAGCTATCCTAAGTGTAGAACCCAGAAGTTTGGAGTGTGGGAAGACTAATCACCGTCTAACTCCTTTGTTCTGTATGAACGGATGGTATGTTTGTATTTAAATACTTACTTGATTATCTGCTCTGTCCCTTTGGTTCCACAGATAGGTAGTTACCCTCAAAGAACAGCCTGGAGCTCGCTGTAGTTGGGAAAATCTCAGTGTGTTTCTGACAGATGCAAATGCAGTCCTGTGTAACTGAAAAGTTTTTTCTCCTCTGAGCTGTTTGTTAAGAGCCACGATACAGGAACCTGCTCTTAGTTCAGTGTGTACCCCAATAACTGGGCCGCACAAGCAGAAATAAAATCAGTAAAGTCTGAACTCTCTGGTTTGTAGCTTTCTTTCACACAAAAAGAAACAATAGGTACTGCCCTCCTGAGAATTTGGGCAAAAAATTCTGTAATTTGATTGCTCTTGAGCTCAGTAAAACAACTTGTTTATCCAAATAGCTTCAAAAAAGTCATATCATCTGATGTGGAAGTACCAAGAGATTGGTATAGGGCCAGATCTGCTGCTCTTATTACACTGTTTGATCAGTCCTTTGAGCAAATTAGTCATCAGCTTAACTGAAAATTCATTTTAGTAAGTGCGATCAAAATTCATTTATTCCTTGTATTTCTTCTACATTAGACTGAAGAACTCCTTCCAATTTTTAGTATTCTAAATTCTTTTGCATTTTCTTACTGTAGAATTAGATAATGAATACTTAAAATTGTTTTTTGGTTTCTCTCAGACAAACTTTAGGAGAACAATCTGTTAAGCTTTCTCTGCAAGAACCCTTTGCCAGCAGTCAGATCAGTTTATTCATAATTTCTCCACCTTTCTCTCTTGCCTGGTAAAAAAGACAGTGAGAAAATACATAATATGGAAATTGCATTCCCACCAAAATTTAAAAGACTTTTGACAAGGAATACAGTTCAAACACTAAAAGCATACTTGTTTTACAGTTTGTGGTGATGTGAATGGTCTAGTACAAAGCACTTAAATCTCAGGCTTCCTGCAGTTTTTCTATAGACACATTTCTTCGTTTTTGCAAACAATTAGTCTTGCTTCTAACTATGTGCGCTTCGAGGTAAGTGGCAATTCACTGCCGTGAATTCATATCTCAGTCAAAAACAGCTCTTCAAATACTTAGGAAAAATGGTGTGACAATGCCTTGGTTTTCACAATGCAAAATCCAGTGAAAATTATTTAAAAGGCTGTACTAATCTATCCATGATATGAAAGTAATAGAAGTTTTTGTAACATTTCTAAAGAAAAGAAATTGGCACCCTTTTCCATTCATGTGAAGACTGTAGTGTCTGTTTCATGTCAGATATCAAATATCATTTATGGTCACATGACTGCTCTAATGAAATATAGTGGCTAGCACAGCTTTATAGACTTGGAGATCGACAGCTAGAAAGAGAGGGTGACAGCATTCTATGCTGTCTTTATTCGCTCAGTTCCACTTGAAAGGAGCCAGACCTGCAGGAAGGGAGACCTGGGGTGTGAGACCCTCTGCTGATGAACAAAAACCCTTTTGGACAGAAGATGTGGGTACAGCTGGCTTCCCACCAGTCTGCAGCTCCTGTGACAAACAGAAGAGCCACAGGTCACATTCTCAACTACAGTGCACCTCAGCAAAGCGTCCTGCACCCTGGCAGTGGCCTGAAGGGGCAGTCCTGCTGTGAAATCAGGTCTTCAGGGAGGAATGAGGCAATCCTGATGACCTGTGACTAAGGAAAGCCCATTCCCCCTGCCTCTCTAACCTCGCCAGATCCTTGAAATTGAAAAGAATACTTGCCAGTACCTACTGGCAGACTTCATTTCACAAAACCCATGCGAGTTAATTGTGCTGTAAATATTTCTCCATCACATTAGAAAGACATCATGAGTATTTGGTAGTATACATGAATTGCATATCCATCCCCTGCTCCTACCCGATTCTTTAAAACACAATTCTGCACTTCACACCCTGCTAGGTGCCGACATTGTTACCACCTGATGTCCTTTCTGCTTGAGGAGTGTGGTAGCTTGAGATCTAAGTAGCTTGTGCCACTGAAAATCTAATTATACTTGTGCTTTTTCTTGCCAGAGCTGACAGCAAGTTGAAACCTTTGGCAGGTGTTTCATTTCCATAACTCTCTGCACTGTGCTGCGTCTCCTACTGTGAGCCCACTCAGTACCTGCTTGTCTGCTGACTGTAATGAGAGGGGCTCACTGAGGTGCCTTCCCTGCCTTCTGTGATCACTGATGATGAAATAAACAGCCTCGTATGTGGCAAGATCACTGTCTGCTTGTTTGTGCATATAAGCATAGTAGGGGTTTTCTTTCACATAGGAAGTAAAATTTGTAGGGCAAGAAATCCTTTTTGAAGAACAATTTCTCTAATGTTAGAGCTGATAGAGCAGAAAAAAAAAAGAGTGCTTTTCTGTGTAGAGACATGCTTTAAAGTGTAACTGGATTGAATTAGATGGGATTTCTCAGCATTATTTATAAAGGAAGGGTCAGACTTTCAGAGAGGATGATGTGAAGGGCACTTTTCTGGGAAGACTTCTAGGTGCTCATTCTAGCACACTGGACACTAGTGTAAGTGGGAAAGAGAACTGCTTACAGCAGAAAAACTGCAGGATGACATTTGATATCTCTGGATTTCCTTTACCATTACTTGGGAGGGGGAGGATGACAACACAAGTAGGGTGCTGAATTTTCTCAAAATAAGCTGTTTGCAATAGAAAGCCAGACAGCCCAAAAGCCTGTGTGACTTAATAAATGTTGTGTGCTCTCTCCTCATCAGAAGTTGTGGGGCTTAGCTATTTGTTTGCTCTGATTCCTTCTGGGAGAAGCAAGAGCAACCTGAGAATGGGGCGGAGGCAGGCAGATCTAACAACTCAAGTGGTTACAGCTTGCTCCACAAATGTGGAGCAATGACAGCCTCTTTGCAAATTTGACAGATTCAAACAATTTGTAAGTTACCAGGCAATGCCAATGCATATTTAATAAGGACTTTTTGGTGTTTCAGTTCCCCACTGAACAACGAGTAGTAAGTGCTGCCCTGACACAAATGTGTGGGGAAAGACTAGTTGAAGGGGTTTGATAGACTTCTTGAGCCTTCCTCTTCCTTCTCAGCGGCATCTGCTCCTGGGTGGAGACAAGCAAGTGGGACCTGCCTGTGTTAGTGCCACCAGATGTGTGTTCAGCCAGGCTCACAAGGAGCTGGCTGTTCAATAAGGTTTTACACCACTAACACAACAACCCTCCCTAGATCCCCTCTCCCTAGCAAAACACCTCTCCTCACACAGAATTGCTAGGACAAAAGATGAGGAGTTCTGAGTGACAGAGTCATCCTCGCATCAGCTGCTGTCTGTTGCTGGTGTTATCAAGCTGTTGGTATTAATTTTGAAGCCTGGACTGTCTTTTTTTTTTTTTTTTTCTTATATATGGATTGAAGGCTCTCCTCTCCTCTTATCCTTGCTTTCCTGTTTTGTTTTTTTTTTTTTTTCCCCTTTGGTATTTCTCCCGTCTTTCTTTTATCCAAACCAGCTTCTGCACCCAGAATAAAAATTACTGGAGGGTTTAACCTTGGGAATTATGTTTACTTTGCTTGCCTGTTCAGATAAGGCTTATACAGCTAAAGAATACTTATAGCTGCTGGAAGGCATTTAACACAGGGGATTATTTCCAGGTGCCTTTGCTGAGCTGCCCTTAAGTGAGGGGAAACAAAAGTATCTCATTTTTACAGCTGCTAAAATTCACATGCTATGCTAAGTCTAGGAACATTTCTGGGTTTACTGGTGTATGAAATGTGTATGCTCTGGCAAGTGAACTGCAGCTGTTGGGAGAAGCAGCAGCAGTCATAGCCCTCTGTACTGGGAAGCAACGTGTTCTTGTGGGGTCGGATGTACTCTCTCTGCACAAGCTCATGGTAATGCTAGTTCAGAGAAAAATAGACCCTTTCTGTGTTTTTTTTCCCTTCTGCAAGCAAGTAGAGAGTTTTCAATATTTATTCTTTTTAGTTTCTTTCTTCCTTGTTTTTTTGTTTGATTGGTTGAGGTTAGGATTTTTTTTTTAAAGAATAACATGTTTCTTCCATTTTATTAGAACACTGATCTCAAACTCTTCATTCTATTGCTGCAGTAGCTAAGGGCTGAAGAAGCAGTCTATTATTTCTAAGTAGGCTTAGTGAGTTCTTTCCTGTTATAGTTGGTAAATTTTATAAAATATTTCAGAAAATTAGACAGGCAATAATAAACCTTTAAAATTTCCTATCTTTACAGAGCCAGTATAAAATTTCACTCAGTTTTGGGCTGATTATCTTGTCACTATACTACCAACAGCCTGTGTCTTTCAAAGATATTCTATTTGAAGTAATGGTAAAGCTCATGCCACAATCTGTTCTCATGTTTATCCACCCCAATTTTTGGAAATGCCTGTATTTTACAGTACCAAATATTTTAGTTTCAGCAATGTGCCCGTTGTTTTGTGTGCTATATGAGCGGCCTCTGAAGTACAGTGTCTCTTTCTGTCTTTAAGTCATTAATTCACTTTTTTCCTTATTCTTGAAGTCTAGTGATTAAACATGACCTCCCATTTCAATTTTACAAACTACTGTTGAAGTGTTTCTTTGACTTATTGGAGTTGTTAGGTCAGAAGCACTATATAATACATTTCCAAGAGCTGGGAAAACAAGCAGAAGATGGGAAAGCTTTCTCAGGACAAAGAAATGTGCTTCAAATTAAGTCTGATTTTGTTGCCATAACAATGTAACAGCACAGCGAAACTTTCCACAGATATTATACCAAATACCCTACCTTTTCAGTTTCTCATGGACATAAAAGGACCAACCACAATCCTTTTCCTTGTCAGATCCCAGAGTGTGGGAGCCAGGGAATAGGGAAGATCCTCTTTTGGTGTTTCTTCTTTGTAGATTTCTATTAATAGTTTAAAGTATTTTATCACAGGCGATAGTTATATTTGTGTTTTGATTTCATTCCACAATTATAGCTGGCATAAACTTGCAAAAATGTATTGAAATAAAGTAGAAGACAACAGAACCATGAAAGGAAACTGGTGATATCTCAGATACAAATTTCAGGGAACTGGGATATGATTGCAGGCTATGTGAAATGCAGGTAGATCACTCAAAAGGTACTAAAGAAATTCAATGGAACGTTGACGTGCTGGCAAGGTCGACCACTTCAAACAAAACACGACATCAGACACATCAGTGGTAACCTGATTATTCACCAAAGCCAGGGTCAAAAGGCAATGATCAGACAAAAGGTTAGGGAGAGACTGACAGTCTGGGAGACTTCTTGAAGAGGGAAGAGAATGTCAAGCAAGGCTGGCTGTTGTGCCTGTTCAGATGGAAAAAGCAGACCTGTCTTGCTACAGAGTAAGAGACAAGCTGATGACGTGGTTCAGCTCACTGCCTCTCCAGCACAGGTCAGACTGAGCTCCAAAAGAATATTCCACTTGGATTGCCTTGCTCTCAGACAATTGTCTGTAGTAAAGTTATGTACTGGTGAAAAGAGATGGTTATAAATGGAGCTATTTGGAGCCTACAGTTCTGTCAAAGGAAGAACTGCAGGATAACAGCTCTGCCATGAGTCAAAGCTGAACTTCAGAGCACCTTTTATTAGCCTGGCCTTTGTTTCTGATTTGGTTTAGATGAGAAGGCATCAGTGCTAGTGAGTCAGCTTATTGCAATTAAAGTACCTCTAAGCTTGTAAATGCTCATCTCAGTGTGTTGAACTGCCATTCCCCGTAACAGATGATTACTGAGTTGTCATCTGTACAGCCATTGGGGTTCTTCTATTGTGCTGAAAATTGGTCTTTGCCTTGATGGACAAACCTCAGTTTTCAGATCTTACTACTCATGATTTCAGCTGACCCCAAGTAAACTAATAATCAGCTAGTTCTCTGGAGCTGAGTCATCTTTCCCTTATTCCCAGCAACCAGACATCAAAATGCATACTTCAAAATCTCATAATGGAAATTGCTGTCTTTCTGACTCCAGTGATGAAGTTGGAGTGCCATACATTTCCTTTGCTTTTTCTTTCACCAAGCTGATCATGCTGATCGAATCAAACAATTGAGTTTCTAATGCTTTCAAAATTTGATTTTGGGTTTTTACATTGTATTTGTGCCAGTTTAGACACTGTATGTGTATTATGACTGTGCTGGTCCTGAATCCACTGAACTCAATCTCTTGTATTAACTCATTTTTTACGGTGTAATTTGAAAAGGATTTCTGTCACTGAGATGTGTGATGCAAGGGGGTGGACACTCAAACAGGTGAAGTTCATGTCCCGCAGAGCTTGTGATCCAAGTTGGCGGTAGGCAAGCTCTGTTCCTGTTTCCTTTCAGAAAAACATGTCAACAATGGTTCCCCAGGGACTACCTTAGCTGATGCACTTGTCTCGGTTTTTCTTACCATCAGTCAGTCAGGGCTCTCTGTTGTTCCTTTGTATCTCCACCAGTACAGAAAAGAATATGAAACTGCCAGTTAAAAAAGCAGCTTTGTTGTTCTTCATATAGCATTTATTTAACTTAAAAAAAAGAAAAAATCAATCAACCAACCAAAACCCAACAACAACAACAACAACAAAACAACCAAACAAATAAACCTGAACCACAATGCACAAATGCATATCTTTCTGTCAAAATCTCTACCAAGGGTGCAAATCAACATAGCCCATCAGGGTGATAATTTATCCAGCCGTAATGTTCTCAGTGCTCTCATTGCGGCACTATGAGATCCTGAGAGAAGAGCTGTGAGCAGGTAAGGACCTTTCTCTTTTGAATTCGAGTATGTGCTGCAAACCTGCAATATCAAACTAGGACAAGATAAAATTTGTAAAACATCATGTAAAGAGAGTATAAGCTTTCAATATGCAGGGGATGTCAACATCTTTTATTCTTTAGGGGAAAAAAGAAGCGAATGCTTATATGTGAGAAAAAAATCTTCTGTTCTTTAACAAAAAAAAAAAAAAAAAAAAAAAAAAAAGAAAAAAAGAAAACCGTTAATAACATGAAGTTTGGATTTTCAGTCCTGCCAGTCTAGTATTCAGACAGCACCTGTTCCTGCCTGACTGTCATAAAGCCAACCCAAAAATATTTAGGAGCAGGAGAAGTGAAGGGTATATTTTCAAATGAGTTTTTGATTCTCCACGCAGTTTTTAGCCTTTAAGATATATCAGCTGTATGTTTCAAATTCTTCATAAACATGTTACTTGAGTAGGAGATAGAGAAGCAAGGGGAACCTAGTACTTCCCCCTTCTCCTCTCCCTTGAGGAAAAAACTTTCCAAAACCTGGGGCTTCAAATATTGCACAGGTGCTTGGACTTACTTTTTAAGCCATCTTCAACCTACAATGCATAGAAAGAGAGAAATCTTTTGCTCACAGAGGCTGATTAACTCACTTTTTATCTCTTCATTCGGATACTGATATTGAGGGAATATATCAGAAACCTGAGCAAGACAGCCTGAAAGTAATAACTTACTTATTGAAAGCCTCAAGTTAAAATTATACTCTCTACATAAAAAAATACATAAAATAAAAATTGACAGATATTTTTAAAGTGTTTTTTTCCTTTAAGTCACCCATCTATTAACCTACCTACCTTCCCCTGACACTTTTCCCTGCATCGAGGGAAGTATTAATAACACTGACTTCTGCAAGAGAAATGCAAAATGACAAACTTTATGCTTCATGGTTAAAAAAGAGACAAACAAAATTTCTCCATGTTAGACTGTTAAAATACGAGTTGATATTATAAGTCTTATTGTGCTTAAAACTTAAAGCTGGTATCAGGCACTGAAATAAATGTTTTACTTGCAGGCTTATAAACTGGAAAATGGATTGCTATTAAGACCATGAAACTGCCATCGGCTCACCTTCAATTTTAAATAATAAAAGTGAGTTGTGATTTTTTAGTAGTATTTTTTTTTATTTAGTAAGTGACAGTAAATATCCTGAGTTTTAGCTATAAGACCCAGTAAAAAGACAATGCCTGATTTCAGAGGCATAAAGATCTCTGCTAGATGTTCAGTGCAACAGCACCCTCTACATCTGATGACTTCTAAATGCATCCCTTGCTCCAAGGTGCGCTGTGCCAGGTGACAGTGTCATTTCTGGTTATCTGTGGGCCTCTTAGTCTGACCTCAACAGCTCATCAAGATTAAATGCAAATTATAAACATAAGAGTAACTAAAGACAGAGAGCATAGTGTTAAAAAGAGCAAGAGTTCAGCATAAGTCTTTGCCTGTTATCTTTCTTTTATTTAGTAAAAAGCCCCTATTCTGCTGGCAAAAGAACTGAGACGATGCAATTCCTGCTGCCTTTAGTAAAGGATTTGGTGTTATATGTCACGAAAAGTTCCTAATTTACAGAAAACAGAAAGTAGTTCAGCACTTGGACAAAGAGTCAAAGGAGACACAGGGGTGAGTTTTAGTGAAATAAAAATAAAATGCTGGAAGACAGTTACTTGAGGAATTAACTATGAACTGTAATTTGCAAAATAGGGCCACAGGAGTCAATGCAAATGTAGTCCTAGGCTATGAGAGGCATATTATTTCTGTAGAGATAAGGAGTACTGAAGTACATCGTCCTTTTACAAAACATTGCTCAAATCTTCCCTGGCATATAGTGTGTAATTATGGTCACTTATCTTTTTGGAAAATAACAGTGCAAAATCAAACTAGAAGAGTGAAAAAAAAAAAAAAAAGTAAAAAGGGAAAAGAGAGAGGAAGAATAGTAGACTTGTTTTTTAAGAGGGAAACAAAGGTATCTGTGTTGTCTCTATTTTTTTTTTTTTCCTTAATCTTTGAAGTTTGCCATTACATCAATATGGAGAAATCAACTTAATTTTTGTTCCCTCTCAGTGAAGTCAATGTTCCACTTACTCTGTCATGTTTTTGGGTGAGGAGAGTAAAAAGCAAAACTTCTTGGCCCAAAAATGGTTAGAGAGGGCATGGAAGTTCTCAATTCGTATTTTTGGCCCGCTGTTTTCCTTATAGGTAGTAGACGAGCCCTTCAAACAGAACAGCTGGAGCTGTTGCCAGTGTTTTCTTCTCTGGTGATACCTGTACCATAAGTGGAGTTTTTGTTGAAGAGTGAAGGCTTCCTCGTTTGTAAAAACGTTTTGGTTGTGGTGCTCTCTGTTTGTGTATGAGGGATGCAGTGGCTGTACATTTGATTTATTATTGTCTCCAAAACAGAGGTATTTGCTCTTGTATTGAACTAGCAAAAGGTGTCAGAAAGGTTTTGTCATTTCATTCAGAGCTGGTTGTCAATGCTGTCAGTGGCTCTACTGGGGCAGGGTTGCCCCATTCCCTGGAGGGCAGAAATACAGACATTTCAAAGATCTGGCTATTATTTAGAACTACAGGCATATTCTGTGGTGGAGGACTTTGGTAACACTCACAGTATTTGTTTGCCTATTCAATATACTTAGAGGTAACTTTTCCAGGCTTCATTAATTCCTGTATTATTTCTGTGCTACTTGAATATTTTCTTACTATTTTTTAAAGCTGCTTTACTCCAGAATATGCATTCTGAATCCAACCTTCAAAGCCTTCACTCATTTTCTTAGTCATGTTCTAAGTCTGTGCTGACAACTGTATCAGTCCCTTTAAGAATGTTGTTAGAGGAAGTTCACAAGGTGGTGCTGTATGATTTTCTCTGTCAGAGTTTGGATAACTATTCCATGACACTTTAAATTTCAGTAGACCAGCTTCTGCCTTCAAAGGCTGTTTGCTGCCTGCCTGGGTTTCCTGTTATGTTATTAGGGGTTTGAGTTTTTTGAATTTTACTTTTCTTGGAGCAGAAATTGTGAAGAATTTTTTGTTAGTACTGATCTATAAGGAAACGGAGTCAACTCCTTTATAACTTCTGAAGTGATGTATAAGAAAAATTAAATCAGATGGTGTTTAAGATACACCCAGAAAACTGCATTGTTTTCTCATCTCTAGGAATGCTTCCAAAACTTAGTAATTGCTTATAGGTGATACTTTGAAAAAGACAAGCATTTTATTGAATAACTGCATAATAGAAAGCTACAATCCAATCTTGCACATTTTCATGGCTTTAGAGTTGAAATTTTACGAGGGAAGAAAAAAGCCTGGAAGACTTGGCTACTTGGGTCAAGAGAAAACAAGAACAAAAGATTTAATTCCTTGCAACACATTAATATTTTGAAAAATCATTCCTTTTTTCTTAGTTAACTTTTTATTCTTTCATTCCATGGATTTCTTTCCAGTTAATTTCAGTCCAGTTTAGACTCTTTTATAGTTTTCTCACTACTGCTTCAATGTCTTCTAGCTCATAGGATTTGCTGTGTGTTGACATGTTTTGAAAGAAGTTAATTGTACTGTTATGAGTAAGGCAGTCATCTTGCTCTCTATGAAAGAGAAAAGGCCATACAAACTTAAGATTACATTAAAATATATTTATAATGATTTATGGTTATCACTGTATTAATAAAAATATAGTTATGTTGCATCTTATGTCATATGTTAGACTTCCATTTTATGGGGCCAAAAAACAGTAGCCGAAAAAAAGGATAGTGAATTTTAAAACTCCTCATAAAAGCAAGCAGTTTCTAAATGTTCAAATAAGAGGAAGCAGACAAAGGTGTTGAGTGCCCCATGTTTACTAAAACAGCAGTGGCTGAAAAATGTCCTTCCAGCTTGGGGATTTGGAGAGGTGCAAACAGAACTTGTGCTTGACAGTTCTTCTGTGTACAAAAGTTTTTGGTGCCCTGACCCAGGTGCGCGGCACTTTGTACTTGGTCTTGTTAAACCTCATGGGGTTCCCAAGGGCCTACCTCTCGAGCTTGTCCAGGTCCCTTGGGATGGCATCCTGTCCCTCAGGTGTGTCAAGTGCAGCTCACAGCTTGGTGTCATCTGCAAACCTGCTGAGGGTGCTTTTGTTCCCTTTGTCCGTGTCATTGAGGAAGATGTTAAACTGCATGGTCCCACTATGGACCCCTGAGGGACACCACTTGTCACTGATGTCCGCCAGAACTCTGAGCCATTTACCACTACCCTCTGGATGTGACTCTCCCACCAATTTCTTACCCATCTACCAGTCCACTCACTAAATCCATATCTCTCTAATCTAGAGAGAAGGATGTTGTGGTGGACTGTGTCAAAAGCTTTACAGAATCCGGATAAATTACTTCTGTAGCCTTTCCCTTGTCCACTACTGTGGTCACTTTATCAGAGAAGGCCATGGAAATGAGCCTGCAGAACACCTGCATTTCTAACTGGTTCCCCAGCATGGTTACACTTACGAGGAATGCCTTGACCTGTGGCTGTTCTTCTGTCGCTTGTCATGAGGACAAATGCAAGCACAGTCTGGGAAACCTTCCCAGCAAGCTTCAGTTTCAAGAACACTTTTTCTGAGAATTGACATCCTCCAAAATGAAGGGAGGATAAAAAGCCTTTAGGTTTTCAAAGATTTTCTTCTTTTTATTTTTTTTTTTTTTAATTATTCTTCTAATGGTTTTAAATGCCTCTCAAAGACTTTGATGGCTATTAAAGGGGAGTTACAAAATAGGAGGAGTTACAACTCCTTACGGCATTGATTTCAATTTTCTTTCTCCACTGCCTTTTTCTTTTTTTAATCTTGCATATTATTCTTCCATAAGGTTTTCTGAGAGTTTGTCCAAGGCATTTATTCCCTAAGCCTACTCCAGAGATACAGCTCAACAAGAAAAACAGGAAGGGGAATAAAGCAGAGGCAAGACCATGGTAAATCAGCTTTCAGTCTCTTCTGGAGGCATTGCAGTTCTGTGCCAAACTCTATTTGGACCAGTACCCATACACTTCACATTGTTTTGAATTACAGTAAAGAAGTCATCTTTGCTTTGGGCTACAATAAATAAGTGTTAATTTAATTTTGTTGCTAAATAAAAATAAAAGTCCCCAAAGGAATCTTATGGGCTCAGTAAAAGTTCAGAAGAAATATCCTTTTAAAAATGAATACTCTCTGAGCAAACTACAGGTTATACTTGCAAAAGGAAATCTGGAGTGCTCTTTTGAGTCCATATTATGTAGAGGAGTAGTGACAGCCTACAACATTATATAAACGACTTTTTAAACAGCAAACATGTTGTGATATTGACTAAGTATATTTTTTTCAAACAACTTTGCAAAGATATCTTTGGGCATATTTTGGTAAGAACAATGAATGCAAACACTAGTATTGCTGACCAAACATGAGAAATTAGTACAATCATTGTTTTTATGTGAGGGAACAAAAATTAAATGAAGCTTTTAAAAAAGAAATAGTAAAAGATAAATTTATTTTAAAGTTACTTTGTCTTTAGAAATTGAACATGACTGTAAAAAAGTTATTTCTGCCATGACATGTCTGAAATTTGTCAAAAGATGTAAATAACTTCAGTTAATTGTTCTAAATAAAGATTAATGAAAAAAATCTTATCACTTTTTCATTCTGATTTCTGGTATAATTTTTGTTCTATATTTGTCCTATCATTCCTAGAATAGGAAAAACTGCTTACACTCAAAGTGCAGTCTTCTAAATTTCAACCATAGTCTTTTAGACAAGAAGTTATCTCAGAAAAAAAAAAAAAAAAAACAAAAA
>VZRN01003758.1:72969-99636 GCA_013397935.1 Dasyornis broadbenti
TTTTTTTTTTTTGTGGTCTGCTGTTAAGGTCACATATTTCTGCACATTATCATGAAAGGCAGTACAGTAAGATATCTTGTATAGGCTTGATCCAAAGACATGAATCACAACTGAACCTGTATATGTGTGTCACTCAGATGACTTGCTAAAGATTGCAACATTTTCTGCATTGTAGATTGCAAATTTCAGGTCAAAGACTCCTTTTTTTTCTTTGTTCCGCAAGTAGATGTTGAATATTTAATGATTTTTATCTGGATTTTGCCCTAGCCCCAGATTACATACAAAAAACCAGTAGGGTTTCTAAGGGCCTGTCAGTTAAGACAAAGAAGGTGGTACAGTGCTTTGCATCTGACTGTTGGTATTTATTTATGTGGGCATTGTTTATACAAAATGGCAAATGCAACAAGCGATGTTTTTGCAAGTGTTATGACACCTTCCAAATGTGGTAGTTTCAAAGATGAAAACAAATAAGTACCTGGAAAAGGGAGCCCTGTCCTACAGCTAATTCCAGGTTTGAAGATGCAGACTAACATTTTTGCTGCTATGGAGAGAAAGTGGAAGAGTTTGCCAAGGCTGGCTATCAAACTGCTTCTGTGGTGCCTTGGTGCTGAGGAAGCTGTAGGCATGTGAGCCTCCACCCACACTGAAGACTAATTGAATGCTCTAGAGTGCGTTTGGGGCCTTTATTTTGAGCAGGGTTAAGTTTCCCATTGTCCCTAATAATCTGTGCACTAGGCTGTCCCAAGTTGTGGTGCCATCACCACACAGAGCAACCTGCTGTGAAACGTCACTTTTAACCATAAGCTCACTCAGTATTTCTGTGCGTGTGCATGGATGGCACATTCATCTTATGCACAAATCTTAAATCATCTCAGGCACAGTCTCAGTTGCATGATACTTTTAAAGTAACACAAATTGCTGCTGGAGCTGAGGAAGCAGCCTTGCCCATGATCTGTCTCCATCCCAGAAATTAACCTAGTCACGGTGTTAAAACCTTCCTGTCAGCAATAGGAACAGAGGGAGAAGGGGGCAGGATTTGGGCAGTAATGTAGATCAAGCACCTGACATGGCCTTCTGCAGAGGATGCCGGGGCAGTGGTGTTGTGAGAGAAGCAGACAGATGCCATGGGTGTTGCAGGGCAGGTGAGACTGTACTTTTCAGCTGAAGAATAGTGTGGGTGGGCATTGGGTTAGGAGGCAAAGCAGCCAGGTTGCGGTATGGATACTGTGTGACCTTGTCCAAGGGAGAACTGAAGATCTGGTAAGGCAAAAGTCTCTGAACCACCACAGGCATGAAGGAGTCCACTCTTTGGTGCCTAGTAAAAAGGCAATGTAGATGTAATTACAATAAGGAGATACCTAAGCAAGACTGACCCTCCTGTTGTCAAGTAGGTCAATTTTAGGTCCTTATGGTTGCAGGTAGCTAATCTAAAAAAGGGAGATCAAGGGGAAAAAAATAACTTCTGTAAAATAACTCTGTTTGACAAAAGAGAAGAGCAAATGTCTCAAAAAACCATCTTCAGTCCATTTGTTTTATCAAATTAAGGGCTAAGAAGAGAAAAATGGCATATCTACTGATTTTCAAGCTTTTGGTGGGCTGTGTATTTCCAGTGAGTCAGTAATTACCCTCTTACTGTCCTTGATCTATGTAAAGAGGGAACAGGGACAAGCATTTCAGAAGCTGTAAAAGCTTTGTCGTTCAATTACCGTTGTTAAGAACATGGTGTGCTCAAAGAAGCTGTTTGAAAGGAAAACGTAGCTTTTACAGCTTCCAAAATTGTTGTGACAGGCTTTATTGTGGTCCTTGTCTTATCTTTTTCTGAGGAAATTGAAAGTGAGCAGCCACTTTAAAAGCTTTTTTTCTGTCCTTCTCCCAGCCTCCTTCCAACAAGTTAAATGGGATGTAAGTTTGTGCCTCAGGAGTGATGTCTAATCGGATGAATCTTTTGAGCTAAGTGCTTTCCTCTTAACGCAGATCTCCTTCTGTACAAATGAATTCAGAAAGCAGAGAGCTTCTTGAAGTTATTCTGCATTTATCTTTCACACATGCAGGTAGACTAGTGATGCATTATTCCAGTTCTAAGGAGAGCAGGATCTTCTAAGCCATGAAGAAAAGGCTTTATGTTGGACGTGAATGAAAGAGGCTTCATACGACCTTAAGGTGGTGCCCTGAGAATGAGCATATGTCTCCTTTTTATGTCTGTTTTTCTTGCTCTTTACCTGTGTTAGAGAGACTAGCCATGCTAATTTTGAAATACTCTTGTGCTCAGGAGAATTCAAGGCATCTGTTGCTCGATGTTTTTCTTGGATGTGTCAAGAAAGGGCTGTGTAGCACCCAATACACCAGTACAGCCAGGTGGATTGATGACTGTACTGTCACGTCTCCAGGCTGCTAAAGAGAATGGCTGAGAGAAGAAATGCAAATATAGTCAAAATTGATTTTACAGAGGAAAATGGAGTAAATCTTTTGGGAGGTTCTGGTCTGGTCTCTTAAAGTTTTGTTAAAATCCAAAAGCAGTAGTGAGATCCAACATTGTTAAGCATACTCAGAAAGAATTAATTACATTCCTGATGATGTAACATGTAATTTCTACTACTGGTAATCTACACAAGTATAAACTTATAATTGCTAAACTTGAAGTCAAACATTTTATAATCCAGGCATCAAAAATCTTGACATTTAATATTTCTAAGTCTATTTCCACTGTTGCTTTAAATTCACGTTAGTCATGTTTAAAATTAAAAATTTTAATGCAATATTGCTTGCTGAAGAGTAGTTGGCATTTCACATACCTTTGCCAAGGAAAGAATAATTAAAATAAATGTGAATTTCAGAAAGACTTAGTTTATTATAATATATATTTTACAATAGAAGAAATAGCTGAGGGCAAAGTTAATGAAAGCAAAGCCAATAGTGAAAGTTTAGTAAATTGTAACGGTTTTAATTTTAGGCAGTCACTGAAGGCAAACATTTCATCTGTAGATTTGTATACATATTTTCTGCTAAAATTAATGGAAATTAGGTAGAGCTAAGGGAGGGATGAAATTTTAAAAAGAAAACTCTGAAACCTGCATGAGTAGAATCCATGGGCTTGAAAATACACGAGCAACTTCTGCCGGACGTCGTAGTTTTTCACTGCACGTGCAACAGAGAATGTGTTGGTTACTGCATGTGTGTGTGGAGGTGGCAATTGATGGCAACAGATAACATGAAGATGTTCACTTTATTTCTTTGTGTAGAGCGATGGAAGACTTCTTTCTTACTGCAGTAAAACTGTGACAAAAAACCACTGTAGCGACTTGCCATAAGCTAATGAAAATTTTATTGTTTCAGTTCCATTTCACCAATTTATTTTTGAAAAATAATCCCAAACCTAGAATGGAGTGTATCAGCAAGACCTACCCCAGCAAATGTTCTAAAGCAAATTTTGCTAGTGCTGCTGTCAGTCAAGCTGGATCCTAACATTTCATTTTCAACCCATGGTTTGATAAGGCAAGGGAAAATCAAACTTGAAATGTTTCTTCTAGGAATCCGGATCGCTTACATTCAGACTATTGTGCTTCTCTGAAACTGTACTTCATTCACCATCCTCGTTTCCCTGAAGCCCTCTGTAGGACAGGTACTGCTCATACAGGTCTGCTGCTGCAGACAAGGAAAGTTGACACAGGAGTGATGCCTTCTGAGACCTGGAGTTTAGACAAGCAGCCTGCTCAAGGAAGGAAGTGGGAGCTTAAGCAAGCTGTAAGACACTTCAGAAAAAAATATTGTTTGGGGTTCTAGCGAAAAGTTTGATTTTAAGTAGCATGTTCTTCCTCTGAAACTTTGATAGAAAAATCTCTACTATTCTAATCATCTGTAGTCCTGAATTATAAGGGAAAAGAGATCAAGAAAGACAAAACTGCATGTGAGAATCAGTGTGTTGGTATCTTCCATTCAAAAACACAAGTATACCTAATAAGCACTATGGTACTAACCTAAAAATATTTCTGCAAGTTAGAAAATGTTTACAGAAGAAACAGTTAGGAATTAAAAGCTGGTATTTTGGTGGACATATTACAAGTTGTACAACCAGGGTGGAAGTCTACAAAGTTTCCTCTCTGCAGTGAGTTTTAAAAAAAATTTAAGTCAATGACATTTGACAAATCAACAGGAAAGTAAATACAACATCTATAAAAATATAGAAACCAGTGAGATATAAATGGCAACAGACATTTTCCATTTTTCACTGAAAAATGTGGCTCATTGAAAGAGGCAGTTGGAAGGAAGGAAAGTGAAACCTTTCAAGTCTCCTCTCTTCTCCTTTTCACAAATAAGCACTGCAAAAGTACTAAGTGAATCAATATGGACCTTTATTTTGAATTGTGGAATGCTAATCATACCCCTCAAGAGAAAGTGGCATACATTTCTTTTGATAACATGCTATTGATTCCTTGCCTTATTGAAGTCTAAAATGCAAGTGAGTTCTTTCTTCAAAAAATCAAAGGTAGTGTTTGCTGCAAAAGGTGCTTTTAATAATTTTTTCCCTAGTAACTGATGTTCTATTTCTATGGTTTAGTGATAAATACACTTCAATTAATACCCACCTGATAATGGATCTACTGATATCGTGGGTAAATTAAAAATGTAGCACCTTCAGAAAATTTTTGCTCATTATATATAAAACTAATTAATAGGAAGTTTAGAAAAGTTACGGGATTCATCAGATACATAAAGACTGAAAGAATTTTAAGGATTTCAGGCTTATGGAACCTCTTCATTAAGTCTTTAGTACTTTTGTCATTATACAATCATGAAAGGCTGGTCTCTTGACTACGTAGACCTGTACATGAAGGGAGCTATTTCAGATGCCTCACTCCATTTTCAGCTTCTCTAATCTGTTGCTTTTTTCAGCATCAGTACTATGGGAGACCAAAAGGTTACTTTCATAGCCATGTAACAGATCCTATCTTCAGCTAAATTGGTATAGAGCCTATCTTAGAGGTATGGAAGTTCTTAAGTTCCTACTAATGCTCTTTCTCCCCCTTCCTTCATCCTTATTCTGATGTTATTTCTGCAGATGAAGACATTAATTTTAAGCCTAGAGAAGTGAGTAAAATATACATCTACAGTCTCCAGCAAGAGGGTGAGGAGAGAAAGACTTGCACCAAGAGCCTGGAATTATTTTTCAAATACCTATGCATGAGGTAAACCTAAATTAAACAAACAAAAAAATCCCTTGTAATTAGTGATTACTACATTTTAAGTGTTACTAAGATCACATCCTTTTTGCCCGCTCTCTTGGGAAAATCTCACAGGGCCTCAGCAGCTTGCCATGGAGCTAATATGGCAGGTAGCATGGCAGAGTTCTTTGGGACCATCACCACATGTGAGAGAGATGAAAGTGAAGAATGGAAGGAAACTGAGTGAGAAGATCCCCTTTCTGCAACCTCTGCCCTGTGCATTATCATTTTTTCATGATACTCTTATGGTCTTTTTATCACTGTTATATCTTCTTCCTCTTCAAAACTTACCTAGAAATAAAATTTCCATTTTTCTCATCAGGGCAAGTCTACGAGAAGAGTATTTGTTGAGGTTGCTGCCTCAGTCAGAGAGGCTGAAAGTTGCTGATGATGTCGATTCCCAAAATTGTTATGCAGTGCGTTAAGGGAGACTAGCCAGGTCATGGAAATTGTTGCCCACCCTCCACTTATATCTGTCTCTCTTCCTCTAAATATGAAGAAACGTATTTTCAGGACCTCACTGTGGAAAGAGAGATGTTCACCTTCTGTGCTCTCCACTTCTTTCTGTGAAAGTACAGTGGTCATTCTGGCAGCCACCTCTGGAGCAATAAGAAAATTTATGGATAAAGTCTCCCTTTCTTGCTGATAGACATGCTCTATCATCGCTGCTGGAAAAAAGGAGCAGTCAACCACTGTGTCCTGGTCTCACCCTTCCTCAGCTTCCCTGTGGGCAGATGGTCACTAAGCAAATGCCAAGTCTCCCACAAGCCAGGTGTGTACTCTATAGCACTGCTTATGTCGAAGCAAGAAGTATAGCATAATTAAAAATGTTGCAAAAACATTCATATCTTAAAGCCCTATGTTCTTAATTATGTTTTGGCCTTTCCTTGATGGTTTGTCACATCCCCAATTGCTGCTTGCCTGTCTGTGAAATGGATGTTTGGGGAGAAACTCAGCAGGATATTCATAGCCACTGAAATAGTCTCTGACCAGCCTGTCTGAGCTGTTAAAACTTAACACTGATTTGCATGTTCTTATTTTTGCATAGGCTTTTTACCTGCTAAAACTGCTGAAGGCTTCACAAAACAGAACTTGCTCGAGGTGGTAGAGATTCTCCTGCATTACATTACGAGAATTTGTGATGGAAAACATAAAGTCTTGGAGTTTCACCACCCTCATAAGGTTATGGGAAGCTTGAAGGGGCTCAGCCTGGAGCTGTCTGACCAACCAGAGCCCTTGGAACCAATACTTGCTGAATATAGGGACGCCTTAAAATATGGAGGTAAATCAGGTAAAGTAGCAAAACCATACATGCTTCATTTGTTACACTGATTTGTGGATGTTTGAAATCTTGATTCATGGATTGGGCTAGATTTGTGTGAAAAGCTGAGGTTTATCAAATGTGTTGTATAGATTTTGTGGTAATTCTCCACTTCCAGTGATGTTCATAATGCTGTGAAAAGGGATTTTTTGTTATAGAAGACATGTGGTGGAAAGAGAAGTAGCACTCTGGGACCAGTTATCAGATCAGAAGAGTAATTTGTGCTGTCTCATTTAGAGGTCTCTGCATGGCCAGTGAAAAAAAGTAGGCTCCCAGATTTGGTACAATAAGTATTACTTCCTTACTCAGGTACTGAAGTTTGTTATGTACCTATAAATGGAGGAGAAAAATGCCCCCTTCACTCCCTCATTAATGATATTGTTTGAAACAGTACTGCTTTTGCAGATCTGGATTGGTTTTTGCAGTTTTCCATTTTCACCCTCTTCATTATGGCATTGTTTATGACATGCTTGGCTGCCTTCCCACGTCCTTTCTCCCCCTGTATTTGCAGCTAATTTCGTTGCTGTATTTACAAAGGCATTAAGTAGAACACAGACCTTAATTCAGTACAGTCCAGGAAGTAACAGAAGAATGTAAAATCATTTGATTTGGTTAATTTAATCAAGGGCATAAAAAGTTGTAGCCCTAAAAAAAAAATAGAATGCTCTTGAATGCCTGCCAAAATGAATAACTTCGCCAAACATGTATGTGTCATCCTAATGTAGATATTAAATTTAGTTGATTATCTTTTTTAATAGTGCCTAATGCTTTACAGCTTCTATTATATCCTTTTCTGAGGAATATCTCTTTTCCAACATTAGTGTGAAATGTCTTGTATTCCATATTCATTTTCATTTAACTACCTACTTACCAAAGATAGTAGAGAGTGTGCTGAGAAAGCTATTTATTACACAGACTCTTTTTCACTTGTTTGTCATTTTAGGACATCCTCACTACTTCAATCAGTTTTTAGTGGCCTTGACACTATCGGGCTAGCTGGGGAATTCTTCACAGCTACAGTGAATGTGAACATGGATATGCTGTAAATACCAGTGTTTTGTAGTAAATGAAGTTATAACAATTACTCCTGTATCTTGGGCCTTTAGGTCATCTAAACTCAACATGTGGTCATACATTTCTTTTTTTCAACAGTGATGAACAGCATCTGGGTAAAGAATTCTTTTCCTGACTCTATCCCCACTTCTCACCTGCTCAGCAAGGGGTATAACAAACTGTAGCTCTGCCAGCATGGGGCAGCCAGACTGGCCGAGAGCCTTAGCTGAGAGCTACTGCTTGTATATGGATATAGAACTTTATTTGCAAAGGACTGAAAAAAGTCTCATTCATCTCCAACAGGCTAGAGCATAATTTGCAGGCGTAAAAAAGGAACTGGTATCGTAAAATACATAAACCACCATTTTTCATTCCTGATGTTTGCAATTAAGTTAAACATTCATTCGGCTCCACTGGTGATAGGAAAGCCATTGTTTATGATTAATTTAATCATCATTATGACAATCTAGCATGCAAACATATCTTACTGCTTATTAGCCTAAATTTCTGCATTCCAGGCAAACTTGGTCATGTGGAAAAAAATTACACGCAGAAGGTCAAAAAGTCACCTGCCTGAAGTTTCAGATTTTGCCTTCTTTGATTTTAAACTCAGCTTCTTGTTATTTCTTCCTTGTGCTACTTGTTACTCAGTGGCTAAGGTTACCCTGGTCTGGTTTTTCTTCACATATTGGTGTGATATATTAATCTGGGGTGGTTAGATTATGGTTACTCTGATGTTCTAAGCTAAATGTATACAACTGTAGTGTTACAGACTTTGATTTAACTAGAAAATAACAATGCTTCAATGCCATGTCAAGTAAGTCTGTATTGAATATATCTTTTATATCAGCTTGGTTGTAGCCATCTACTTTAAAATAATTGAAGAGCAGCAGGTTTATAGGAAAGTTCATTTAAAGGAAAGACAGAAAACATTCCCTTGGGACTCTAGTACTAGGCAATAGTACCTAACTTGTATGCACCCCTTATAAATCTGTTTTCAGATAAAAATCTGTATGGGTTTGTATTCTAATAGAGCAATATAATCTAAGTAAAACCGATTTCAATCGCAAGTCATCAAATAACGTGGTATTTTTGCATGTTACATAATCTACTTTTGCCAAACCCAATGTGTTTCCCTCTGCATCACAGCTGGCAGAAAACAATCTGCAAGCCTCTTCCCCCTGTAAATGCTTGTTACTGGTGGGAAGTTGCAGCTGTCTTCAGCCTTGTTTGGAGTTGGATGATAAAGTGGGCTGGTATTGCACAGTAATATCTGTGTACTAAATGTGTCTTACTAGGTAGTATTGGTTTCCTGACTTACAGGACAATTTTGGTTAAGTTTTTAACTTGATGCCTGATGGTTTTTATCTTTTCTTTTTATACCTTTTTAAAACCCTTTTTTATACCCTTAATACATTTTAAACTCTTTCCCTTTCCTTGTACCCTACACACACGTTTCTTGTACCCTTCACACACATTCCTTGTACCTTAGTCCCACATACCTATAATTCTTGTAGTCTGATATTTAGCTTCGTTTGGGGGTCCTGCAAAAGCAGGAAGACGAAACATACACAGTAAAACATCAACAGCTCTACACTATCTCAGGACTACAGGTTTCAGCCTTGGATGAAGCCTCTTTCTCTGGAACATATTTTGTAAACTGGACTGTAATCTCATTTGAGGGGGAGGGGTAACTAGAATAGGGAGACAGTTACTTCATCTATTAAATTTCTTATTGGGGGATTTTAGATAGATATGCTAATTTGTGAGGTCGATAAAAATTGTATACTGGGGGTGCGCGGGATGCTTGTGCTGGTGCTCGGTGCGCTCGGGGCTTGGGGTACCCGGGTGCTTTTTGCCATGTTTCCACCTGCGACGACCTATGCACCTAGGATCCTATTAAAATCAAGGTAAAATATCCTTTCCCTTTTACTGCTGTGTCTGCCTCATATTTTTTACCAGCCAAAAGGCAACAAACTCGCTCTACAGCATGTGTCAGGTGGCTGTCAAACCCTCTTGCTCCACAGAGCGTTAATTGACAGGATTGTAATTTTACCTTGAATCAGCCCTCAATGCTTTGAGTTTATTTTAGTCTCACAGAGAAAGTCTCAAATGTGATGGTGTAACACAAAGACTCCGCTGCACAGTCCAGTGTTAATTTTCGGCAAAAATAACTGTAGTCGTGACTCTGAAATGCTGGAATACTTCAGTCCAAGTATCTATAGTTCACAGCTCACACATAAATTTAGTTAGTTTTAGCTAAAATCTGAATATGAACTAGTCTATAGAATCAATAGGTACAATTACAGAGTGTACAATTATCCCTTAACTGTCTCCATCAAAAATGCAGCAACTTTCTCTGCTGCAGAAAGGCAAATATTAGTGTGCTCTGGTCTTGCTAACCCAAAACCTCTATTCACAATTATGAGAAACAATTATGTTTCTCATGCATTGTGAAATTCTCTTAAAATAAACTGTTACTTCCGGGAACAAAAAAGAAATATTTGACATCACATAAGAAATGGCTCCTGTGTTCACTGTCATGAATCACATTGTTGTGAAGAAAATGCACTAAGTGATAGGATGAAGGGAATTTTTAACAGACGGCAAGATTTTCTCTACTTAAGGAGAGCGAGGTAGTAACAATGTCTATGGATTATGTCTGTCAATGAAGTCTTGTAGCCTCACTAGATTAAGAGAGGTTTTCTACTTAGATCAGGATCTAGAGGAGGATGAGTTTTTGAAAGGCAAAAAGAGCTTGCCACAATGTAAGTAGTAATTTTTACTTTCATTTTAATCTAGAAGCAAACAGCAGGGGAACAGTTTCAAAGGAAGATAACTTTGGTTATATCTTTTTAAACATTATTTATAATTTCAACATGTAAATAGTGACAATTGAAAATTACTAAATGTGGTAAAATGTTTTAAGAATACTTTCTCAGCCTAAAAAATTCCAGAGAGAAGTACCTCCAGATGTGGAGGTACTAGAATTTCTTTTTTTTAATTAGACAACAGAAGTCAGCCTCCATTAAAAACCAAACCAAACTAAAACAAAATTACCAAAAAATCCCCCCAAAACACAACTTTTTTAAAAGAAATTGACTTCAGTGGTGACTTGTGGGCAACTAATTCCTCCTTCTGGATGCTTTGGTGTTCTGTGAAACCCAGGACTTGAAAGGTCAAGGAAAAGGGTCAAATGGGCCTAAAAAGTGTAACTATATAAATAGTGTTGTAATGCCCATGCCAGAGCACACAGCCTGGGACTTCTGAAAATTCCAAATGTTTCATAGTGTGTGTGTGTGTGTGTGTGAAAATACTCTTAGTGATTTAAGAACCTTTGGTCCTAGACTTGAGCCTGTGGTGTTATGGGCTTCTGAGTCACAAGGAGTGTGATGTTTAGTGTAAGCACCTGCATCTTCCAGGTATTTGAACCTTGGGTGAAATGAATCATGTGAAGGTCTGCACAGGCACATTGTCTAGAAATCACTGTCACCTGAAGGCAGACTCCAGAATTGAGAATATTTGCCTGCTTGCTATTGCAGAGAAGGAGCAGTTATATCTTGCTGACCTGTATTAGCAAATTAGCCTCTAAAGCACATGTTGCTATCTAATTTTTTCTTTCTTTTTTTTTCCTAGTCATTGTCATTTTGACAGTTTAAAAGAATAGAGAAAAAAGTTGTTCATCAGCCAAAATGAAGTATGTCTTTTCTTTAAAAAGAAGAATATCAAACAGTCTCTTGTTTGAATTAAATATTTAATTTCCATATAAAATAACTGCTAATATTGAATTTTTTTTTTTTTTTCAGCATAGAGTTAGACATGTCAAAAGTATACTCATCCTCAGCTGAAAGAACTTGATGCGGGTTTTGAACATCAGAATTATGCATAGGAATGTTCTTTCAGGGGTATTTTTTCCTGTTGATGATGAGCAACTGTCAAAACACTGAGACGGCCACGAACACTGCGGTATCACTAAGTTGTTGGGTATTTTTTATTTGTTTTTTTTTTAATTTTAAAAAATACTCTTTGTTGCAATTTTTAGCAAGAGAATCACTCAGTCCTTTGTTCTGGAGACACATAGAGAGTGCAGCTCCTGCTGTTGGGTGGGCAAAGATACGAGATTATGTGGCCAGGCTGCTCCTGCTCGTAGTTGTGTGGCACAAAGTACCCGTGATGCATGCAGAGGGCATCTGGGTGACATTGCTCTGCCCTGCAGCCACTCTGGCCGGCCGCCGTGTGCCTGTCATGTCTTTAAATGTGCTCTGATGTGCACTGAAAGGCTTTCTGGGGTTTGATCCCGAGCCAAGGGAGTTGGGTGGCTGGTGTACCAAGTTGAGTGGGCTTGGCACAGAGCTCTTAGGCCCTGACCTTCACTAGAGGTTGGGGAATGCAGGGATTTGCGGAAGAAAGCGAGTAACACATTCTGGGTGGTTTAAAGCTGACGCTAGGCTCTCAACAGGGCTGGCAAGGTTTAATATTTTTGTCCCAAGTGTGAGAATCTGCCTGCTAGAGTAACTCACAGTCAGCTGGACAGCCAAGCTGTGCTTGCTTTTCCTGCTTCCCCCACCTCGCTCCCAGCCTTGTATCAGGGACTCTCAGAACACCCTGGTGCCCTTGGTGCTGTGGCTGCACACTTGTGACTATTTATTCAACTCCTACTTAGATTTTGGCTGATGTAGTTCATGCTAAGGCATGATGTATGCAGGAGCAGTGCCATTAGGATGCCAGAAGGAGCTAAAGGGTCATTATGCAGCCATTATCATCTGCAAATTGCTGTCCAGCTTCTGTGTCTGGCACACTTGTCAGAATCTGCTGCCCTCTGGAAATAATACAGATCAAACTTCCAAGCTGGAATATCAAAAACATCAGCTTTCCCCCCATCAAATTTTAAGTGACTCTCACAGCACCTCTGCTGCTCAGGCCTTCATGCTTCCTGTTGTGATACAGGCTACATCCACACTGTTGTGTAGGAGGAAGAATGACCACACTCACTGTGGGCTAGGCAACTTTTTTTTATTCCTACAGGTGCACACATTGAATTATCTGTTATAAGTCAAGAAACCTTATGACTTGAAAGGTGAAGGACTGAATTCATGTGACAGGTTAGTCTGGTAAAAGGGGATAGAGCTCCTGTTTGTCACGAGCGCTTGTTGTATTTTTTAATGAGCTCAGGAAATAAAGTTTAAATTCAAAATATTCAAATGGACCATGACAGCCCTCTGTGAGGAGTGACTGCCTGCCTGCAGGTGTTTGGAGAGGAACAATATATCCTTGTAGATGTAGGATGGGGTCATCCTGATGCTGCTGCCTCAGCTGTGTTTTGGGCATATCGTTTCAGAGGGCAATACTCCCCACTCGTCTGCTTTATGTTTTGTCTCTGTGAAGGCACATGATAAAAGTTAGCAAAGCTTTTCATGGTTTTAGTTTTCCACCTTATAGTCAAGCATACTGCTACTCAAACAAATGCAATGCAGAATAGTTCAGATAAATTTATTCCTGTATTTATTCCTTTATGCAAAACCCTTAATGTTCAATTTGATAAATTCTACATAGTTATACATCTCAGTGCTTTCACCTATGACTTTAGGACTGTCTGCACTGTAACTGACCTCTTATTAAGCTGTACCATAAATACTTACTGAGTATTCGTGATACGAATGTCATGTTACTACTATTTTTTAAATAGTTAATGATATTACATGGTTATATGGTAATTTTAATAATAGTAAGGCCATCATAATCTACAAGGAACACTGCAAATTTGCTTGAAATTGTGAAATTGTTTAGTAAACTGCTGAGTACCATGCTTATGTTAATAATCAATGAATATATAAATATATATATATGCGCATTACAGAAGACTGATCTGCTTCTTCTGAATGATGTGTTGTTGCTCCTGATGAAGACAAAACCCAGCAGAACACTGGTGATCTTTAAGATGGGCTCCTCTTTAATGTTCTCATTTTAACATCACTGAGTCATGCACAATATATTTCTTTAGGATGAAAAGAACAACAAGGAACACACATCACATGTAAATATACATACACATTATTTATTTTTCATGTATGTGTGAGCATGCTTAAAGCTCCCTCAGTCTCATTGTTGTTTAGCAGTAATTCACTGAAGAAAGCAGCAGTGTTTCTTGGAATCAGGGCAGATTAATTACAGTGAAGTGTAATAAGATTTAGACATGCCACGTCTATCGGGAATATTTTGTTTTGCTTAACTTCCTCCTTCCTTAACTTCTTTTGTTTCTGTTTCCTAGCAGGAATCCCATTTTATAAAATTAACTTGGACTGTTGAACAAAATTCACCTTTCATAAAAACAGGGTTGAGTTTTATAAGTTGCTTTTTGTAGGTCTGTATTTAAGACTTGCTGTGTTCAGCTTAAGTAAAGAGTGGCTGTTGTGCTTGAGGAAAAAGTGGATGTAAGACATATTGGACTCTCAGGGATATTTTCTACAATCTCAGTGTGGTTTTGCCTCTAGGACATGGTGCTTTTGCTCCCTGCTACCTCAATTGTTTAATCTGTTGATTCCGTCTCTGTATCTATACTGTGAAGCATCGCAAGCAAGTCAGAAACTTGGCCCATCCCCAGACTACAGGTTTAGGTAGTTCTTGGATGAAAAGGGGCTGAAGAAGATGAACTTAGAAATCAGTTCTTCCTCTAGTGTCGGGTTTTACTTTTATCAACAGTTTTGGTGATGACATGAATTTTACCATAGATGGCAAAATTTTCAGAGGATACAAACTTGGTAGCATGGTAAATAATAAAGAACATACAGTACTATCAACAGTCCTAGAAGTAGAATGTGATACCAGATTTCCTGTACATTTAAAGACTATTCAGAAGAATAAATGACATTATCCTCCTTGTTTCTTTTCCCTCTTGATATTTGACACTGGGGAAATTATTCCATCTGATTTGGAAGCTGAAATACTGAAAATTGACGTGTTGTTGTTTTCGCTCTCATTTTTAATGTTAATGCAGAGTTGCATCTGACAATGCTATCTGAAATCTGGCAGCATTAACTCACATGAAGTTGTCATTGATACTGATTGTAAATGACAAAGCAGGATATATTCTCCCTCCCTGGAAGTTATAAAATAACTGAAAACTCTAATTTTGAAGAGAATGAAAACTGACTACTAATTTTTGTCAAATTCTGGCCAGTTTCGTTCAGCCAGTTTTCTCCAAATAGAGGAAAATTTATGATGCTTCACCTTGATTTTTTTGAATGGAACATGTTGAATTTGTGTTGGGCAACAGATAAAATATTTTTTTAAAGTAGCTAAAAATTATTGTGGTACTTGATGCATAAATATTTCATTTCAAGTTGATCTGAGATATGGGCTTTTATTATTATTGTTCTTGTTCAATTGCTTTTCACATAGCTGAAACTATATGTTTGGGGGAACAGCCAAGAAAGCTCAGAAAATGTTATTCAGCATCATTACCATTACAGCAGGCATGGTATCTACATTTGCAAAAGCACTTAAGACCCTGTGGTGTCTTTGGATAGCTTCTGATTAAAAGTAGTGGCAGTTTTCTGATTGGCAACAATACTTGGCTTATTTGTGTGATAAATATATAGGTTTATTCCACACAAAAATAGAAGCATTTCTGTAGATAAAGTGCCATTATAATTTTATAAGTGATGTGTTTTGTTTTTTGTTTTTTTTTTTTTTTTCTTTCTTTTCCAGTTCGCCCTGAAATGGAATAAGAAGACATGGGATAGTAAAGAGGAATGTTCTTCATTATAAATTATAGACATAAGTCCTGCATGTACTCATGCAGTAATCTAGCACAACCAATTCTAAGATGGTTTTTTGTGCATTAGCTAAGCCAATTCCAAAAATTAAACACACTACCTGTGCAACTTTTGAGCTCCTGAATTACTGTATATCGTCAAAGCTGTCATTCAGTTTACCTTCCTGTGTCAGGATAGTTGGCTTTTAACAGAGTAAGGTTGATGATGCATCCTGAACAAAATTCTTAGCTCTGGTACAAGTATGTGGATGTAGGGGAGAAGTTTTCAATTTCCTCTTGGAGGTATTGCTGTGGTTATGAAGTGATATGAGTAATTATGGCTTGTATTTTTAACAAATTTTAGTATTGTGTTTATTAAAGAGTCTGAATTTTTCAAATTTAGAAGTTTATAGTAGCTCTAATCCACCAGCCCACCCTGAAAACTTCTAGAAGGATTCTATAAACAGACTTCCATGCCTCATACTAGGAAACCATTTTTAAGGAAGTATTGCCTGTTGCACGTGAAACCAGTTCAATCCTGAGGAGCATACCATAGATTTCTTCCATGGCTTACTCCTTTTGGGGGAAGTTGACTGAAATCCAGGAGTGGGCTCAAAGATTTTGCAAGGTTGTATAAAACAAGCCTATCTTTGTTTATGCATTGTAAAGATTTAAAACTGAAGCACAGAATTATTATCAGGTCTGCACGATACAGTATTTGATTACTGATTTTTCTAATAAACGCAGACTTCATTTTCTAAGCTGTTGCAAATATTTGGAAGTACATTGAATCAAAATATTTGGGAGGTATTCTTTCAGATCCCAGGATTAGTTGTTATTGCCTCTTTGTATGAATCAGAAGAGCACACTACTCCCTTCTCTTGCCTTTTCATTAAAATGCCTGTGGAAGCTGACACACTTTCAAGAGCAAAGCTTGCTTGCCAAAGTAATGCCTGGCAAACAGGATATAGAATAGTAAAAGTTAATAATTTGTACTGCTAATTACCTTAGTACAGTATATGAGTTCAATGTGTCTGGGAGTTTTATTTGCAAGAGAAACCAGCATTCAGCATAGAAAGGTATAAATTTGTAACATGTTGGTTACTTCTGTTTTCTTATGAAAATAGTTCTTTGAATACTCAGCATGGGATAGCTTTCAAAATGCAGCAACCGACCTCTCACGGCGATGCTTGGAGCTGACACAGGGAATGCAGCATTATTTTATAGCCTAGCTGAGTGCCCACTAAGTTTCTCATGTAGACAATCCACAGGATAACATTGCACTGAGTGCATTAATTATCTGTAGGGGTTTATAGACTTTAACTTTGATATTTTATGGCAAAGACACTCGACTCAACTCTGTGATACTATTATGAGAAGTTAACAGTGTTGGTTATTTGATGGTTAAGGTTTACCAACAACTGTGCTGTCATTCTAAGCCACAGGAGCAACAGCAAACATTGTCTTGGACATAAAATTAAATGCCTAAAAAACACAATTGGGAAAATGATTGTTTTTAACATAACATGGTGCTTCCTCACATGTTTGACAGGCTATTAATTTTCATGGGTTTAAGCTGGAATGATCCTCTTACTACTTCATTAAGTTTTATTTCTCTTCAGTTATTGGAGGTGTGGCTCTGAGCAAGGACAGATTTTTAGTCCTGTTTATTTGCCTTTATACTCTAGTTAGAAAGAAAAAACGGAATTTTCCTGAAGAATTATTTATACATACATCATTACAAAGTGACCATCATATCATTTCACTAGGATCTTCTGCAATGTTGTAACCAGATGCACAGAGGCTATCTGTTCCAGCCAAATAAATAGTATGATACAGCTTTTGTCATAGGGGACAGGACAATTCAGTGTGACCAATATGTTGCTGTCTTTGTCCTTTGGTTGATGTGGAATGAAAAGTTAGGAAAGAACTCTGAAAATGCAGGTTTATTCCAGAAATCTTACATGTTTCTTTCCCTGTTTCAGACTGTAAAATGTTTGAAAATAAAGATTAAAGTAAACTTGAAACTGGATTGTAGCAGGAAATGGAATCATAGAACCATAGATTCGTAGAATGTTTGGGTTTGAAGGGACCGTAAAGATCATCCAGTTCCAAACCCCCTGCCATGGCCGGGGACACCTTTCACTAGACCAAGTTTCTCAGAGCTCCATCCAACCTGGCCTTGAACACCTTCTGGGAGGCATCCACAACTTCTCTGGGCAACCTGTTCCAGTGCCTCACCACTCCCACAATAAAGAACTTCAACCTAATATCTCACCTAAACCTACTCTCAGTTTAAAGCCATCACATCATATTTCTTGTAGGCTCCCTTCAGCCTTTTCAGGCTGAACAAACCCAGTTCTCTCAGGCTTTTCTCACAGGAGAGGAGCTCCATCCTTCAAATCATCTTGTGGCTTCCTCTGGGCTCACTCCAACAGGCTGATATCTTTTCAGTGCTCAGGACCCCAGAGATGGATGCAGCTCTGTGATCTTTCCAGGCACAGAAGTGAGAATAAGAAACCAGAGGACTCAACATTTTCCAGGAAAAAGTTCTCAGTACGTGTGGATTTCTGTAAAAGCAAGCACAATGAGGAGAGTAACAAGTAGCATTGACTTGGAGTAATTATCAGCCTTGGTGAGAACAATAGTTCTCTAGATAAAGGGTGGAGTAGCTGAAAAACGTGACTGACTTGGAGTGCAAATCATATGGGTGCTGTTAAATGTATGTCAAGTCCTCAGACCAAAGAGTAGGAGAGGTTTCTGTTGTGATTTGGGTTTTCCTAAGCAGAGAAATAAACTTTGTTTTTGAAGTCTGAACTCACCCATATGTTCTTCTGAAATATCCCACTGACTGGACCAGAATGAGATAAATTACTTCAGGTAATTTTTCTAACATTATTCACTGAACCTGGAGAATATTAAGGCACTGAGAAATAATTCTCAGTAATCTGAATTATTTTATTTGGTTGAGCATAACTAGGGTTCAAACATCAACATTCAACTGATGTACAAAGAAAAACAGTGCCAGATGTACAACTGGACAAATCACAGAATTATTTAGGTTGGAAAAGACCTTTAGGATCACCAAGTCCAACCGTTAACCCAGCCCTGCTCTGTCCACCATTAAGTTAAAGACAAATGAACATATGTATCATCCAGAGAAAATAATAAAATATTGTTGGAAGCGTTTATGATAATGGAGAGGTTTGAAGTATTACCACAGGAGTTACACAATTCTGAATGTATATTATATCACTATCTATGAAATTGTGATGCCTTAATGCAACATTCCCCTCTCATTTTAGTCCTGTGTTGAAGTCTGAATGACCCAGCCTTGCTGAGTCTCTGCCACTGTCATTATTCCCAGAGTGGTCATAATGAAACTTGAATGAGATTTTCCCCCTGCAGTGGGCTGCAAGTGATGGATTAAAGGCAATTTATGATCACATTTTGATGGAGTCAGGAGAGTGGAAGGAAGTACATAGTTCCTCCTCCATCCATATGATCAGCAGGAGGCTGCAAGACCAGGCAGAGAAGCAGGGAAAGAAGAATTGTACTGGAGTAGGTGATTCTTACTGCATTTGCGTAGGATAGCAGCCCCGTCTCTGCAGTGTCTCCCTTGTTTATTTAGCCATTATGAAAACTTCTTGAAGTTTGGACCTGTGTGCTAAGGAAATAAACAGCAATCCAACCTAGTAGCAGAACTGTAATAAGGTATGCAATAAAGTATGACTACTGAGAGTCTTACTCACATCACATACTTATCAGATAATCCCCGGAATGAAACACTTGCATTAATCCTTTATCAAATTATTTCAAATCCAGGGGCTTACTGTCTTTCCTTGTTCTGAACTTACTCCCTCCCCACCCTTGTTTCTTCAGACAGAATTCCTTCTGGCTTCAGTAAAGGCCACAGGACTCTTAAAACTATACAGAAAAAATGATGCATTTTTCTTATTCTTCTGACAAATTCTTTCTTCAGTTGGAGACATCCGTGTGAAACTCTTTGATCTGGGTTGAACAGCATGCTAACTTATATTGCAAAGGCAGGTATAGAGAAGAGAGGAAAAAGCAGCTTTGGTCTTTCTCTTTTTCTTTTTTCTTTTTTCTTTTTCTTTGTTCAGAAGGACTCTTAACCACACTCATTCTCATCTTGCATGCAGATTGCTCCCAAGATCAAACCACAGATGACAGAAGAACGACTGACAGTGGTTACCTACCAACCACAAGGTGAAAAAGCCACCTTTTTCAGAACAGTTTTCTCCAACCCAGCTGCCAGAAAACCAGATGTTTACTTTCTCCTTGAAGATATTGAAAGACTTAGCTAAGATTTGTGACAATGAGGTACCTAAACACAGGAGAATTTTCCTACTTTATAGTAACTGAACATGGTACTAATCATTCTAAGGGTGGAAACAAACTCTTATCATTGATATGCACTAGGATAAGTATAGATGTTTTCACAGCACTCAGCTTACAAATTTATTTTTTTTTTAAACTTCATCAAAAAGCCTGAAATTTGTTGTATGATGCTTCCTTGACTGAAGAGTTCTTTTTCACTAAGTTTTTCACTTTTTCACTTTTCCCTTGAAGAGGATATCTGAAAAAACAAACTTTAATTCTTGTGAATTGGTGTGAGCCCTACCCTCTCTGTGGGACTGATGTTTTCTTTCTCGTTTGGTTTTGGTCTTGCAGCAGGAACTGAGCACTATGAAAACAGCATTCTGTCTTTCATCAGCAAAATGAGTAGAATAGAAAGTCACAGCTTGACAGACCTTGAATTGCAGCTGTCTTCCCTACAGTCAAGCTGAGATTTTTAAGCTGTATTTGGCCGTCTCATTGTTTTAGAATGCTCTTGGTTGTTTTCTGCTGCACTGCATCACATCTTCATGGGAGATGTTCCATCTAAGTTTGAATATGTCAGTTCCACTGTGTACTGTGATCTACTCAGTCTGTGCTTTGCTCTCATCTGCAATTTATGTCTGCAATGCTGGCTGAGTCTTGTTACTTGTCTTGTATGCATGTGTTGCAGCATAAGAATGCTTAAAACTTCCCTCCATAATAATTCAAATTATGTTTTTTAATCCAGTAGGTGGTCCCTGCATGTAGCTGAGCAAAAGTATGCCAGTTTAAAACTACTAAGGGGCAAGAAATGAAAGATTATCTTTCTCTTTAGGTAGCATTGGAAATGCCTCAGAGCTTTGTGTTAAGTTTTATGTCCCCTATTGGACGTTCCTTTCCAGAAAGATGTGGGCAGCCTGGAGGGAAACCAGTGAAGGTCTGAGAATAGTTAGAAATCCTGAATATATGACTTACCAGAAAACACTGAAATAATTTAGGTTTTTAGAGAACAGAAAATTGGATGATGATCTTGAATAACTAAAAAGCTTCTGCAAAAATGAAGTATAGTCCCTTCATATTCTTAGTGGATAGTAGATAGGACTAAAAAAAAAACAAAAACAAAAACAAAAAAAAAAAAAAAATAAAAATAAAAATAAAAAAACAACCCAAAACTAGAACAGTCAAGGAGGTTTATAAGTTCAAAATTAAGAAGCAACTTCCTGATGGTAGGGACAACTGAATACTAGAACAGTTAGTTTATAAAGAGGAAGCATAATCATTTACCATTTTAAGTTTTTACAACCAGAGTAATCAATATTTTCCAGTAATTACATAGGTATAATTGATCTTTCCCAGGGCTGAGCAAGCACATTAGATGTTGTCTTGAGGTTTCTCCGAGCTTATGTTGCATATACACTCAGCAGCATCAAGCAATGAAAAGAAAGGAAAAGTGACCAGGTTGCTGGAACTGGAGGGGGAGCTTTCCCGACTGGACCACCAGCAAAGGCATGGATTTCTGTTTGTATTGTAACTCACACACAAGTCAGAGCATAGGGTTGTGCAAACCTCAAAGTAAGCTGGAAATGGTACGTAAAAATGAAAATACCCTCATCCACTGTATATAAAGTGGTGATTAGATCAGTTCTGGTCAGTGTGTATATCCTTTGGCAATTATTAGAGTAATTGCTATAAAATACACTGTAGAAGGGCATCTTAAAGTTTTTCAATCTGAAGACTAATTGACCTAAAAATGAGTGTTCTTTTTTAATGATTTTTATTAAGTTGAAACACTGGAAGCAAATTGAATCTAATATGTACAAGGCAATAAGATTGAATTAGATGTTTTTAAAGGGTTTTTTTTCCCCTCCTTCTTAAGTGCTTCCTTATTTTAATGTTGTAATGTCCACAGGATTTGTAGAACACCTACATAATTTTGATTATACTTAATTACTCTATTTTCTCTGAGCCTGGAGCATTTCAAGTACACAGAGACAAAAGGGAATCTGATGATAAAGCACATTAGAAAAATCACATCTGTATCTGAAATCTTTGGGTATCTCAGTTTCATACCTTAGTCCTTTAAACAAAAAAAAAGTAAAAATAATGGACAATGACAGTGTATTTTATGGCATTTACTATCAGCTGCAAATTTGCTGTGGCAAGATGGAAAATGGAGTAGAAAAGCTGTCAATGTATGTGCCGAAAGAGAGTACTGCAGCAAATGGTGACAATTAGCTGCTCATTTTCCCAGCATCAGAGAAGAAGAAGAGATTAATCCTTTTATTGGAAATTCAGAAACTGTAGCAGCTGTGGGACTTAACATCTTTCAACTCAAGGACCATCACCAGGAACAGGAGTGCGGAATGATTCCCTTCTCTTAACAGGAGGCAGCTTTCAGTTCCAGCTCTGTTCCTGTCTCTTCTTCACAATCTGCTGGATGGGAGACCCCAATATGTCATTGTGACTGATACGTCAGGAATGAGGCAGTTCCAAAGAATTAGCTACACCTTACAGGCACAAATTTTCAAAGTAACCTTATACATAGTGCTAAATGTGGTACCTGTGCAGTAATTGCCAGATAGTTATTGGCAGATAAGCAGGTCTCTGCTTCTCCCACTTGAGAAAACTGTGTATGCTGCTCTGTTTCAAAAAGCTGAAGAAATAAAAACATGATGGTGTTTTAAAAAATGACTAATCAAATGCCAAGGGAATATCCAAGGAAGAAAAATATCAGAATAAGAGTATTGGAATTTGTATCTGTGCTTACTGGTGCCTTAGGTGGCTTTGAGTTATGACTAGAAGACTAGGAAAAAACTAGATTTCCTATTGGTTTTTATTATGCTGCTCTTGCTGTGTTTTTGGTCTCAAATGGATGTCAATAGGCTTTGTGGTGATTTGCTGGTGACTGATTTGCTCACAGCAAATGTGAAAAAAAAATTTATTCTTTCTACAGAGCCTGCAGCAAATTTCAGTCCAAGAACCATCTTCCTCCTGTTTATGAATCCTAGAGAGATCTGAGATCTGAGACTTGAGTAGCTCACTTGGAGGAGAATGCAGCAGGAGAGGACTGGGAGGTATTCTGACCTTTAAACTGAGTCAAAATCTGAAGCAGTCATGACAAGACGGCAGATGCTCATTTCCTTTTCGTCTTCTCAACCTCTCTCTCCTGTTCAAGAATGGGAACTACAAACATATTTCAAGAAAATGAATTTACAGGGCTGCTCATGTTCACCCAGAACTAGTCCAAAGCTTCCCAGCAGTATGGTCAAAATCAGACTTTGATGGTTCAAGACTGACAGCAAAATATTGGAGATTTGGGGTGATGAGGGAGTGGTTTTCCTCTTTATTTTCAACTGGGCAAAAGTAATTACAGTGCCAGGAGTAGTAGCAGCTGCCGGAAGGGAAACAGGAACAAGGTAAGTGTTGCTAAATTTAGTAGTGCAGAGTAGAACCATATGCAGCTGATCCATAGCTGTAATTTCTTATATTCCAGGATAACTGTGATGTCAGTGCTTTGCTGCCCTTCAGAGCCCAGTCTCCTTCAGGTACACTCCATGTTCATTTCTAACCTCTCTTCTAAAGATCTTCTGCAGCACAAAGTTAACTGCCAGAAAAAAACTTTATTTCCTCTCTTTCTCTTGAAAGAGAGAGGATCCAAATATTTCTCCTGAAGTCCACATTTCGCTGCTGCACACTCATCTGAGGAGAATGTAGTATTTATAGCAGCCCTGTAGTGTAGCATATGTATTTCCAATATTGTCCCAATGAAGAGTTGCAAAACACTGTCATTTCCCACGACATTTGGCAGAAGGATAAGAAAGAGAGCTGTTGGAGTACAGCTCTCTTTATTGTAAAATGATACGGCTGTTGGACTGCTTCATTAAGTCTCCTTGTAAATATTAAAGTTAATAGGGCTGCCCTTGTTTCTTTATGGACTGTTACTTTTCATGCATGTCATGCAAGTTGTGGTACATGCAATGACATGCAGGCACAGTTTAAGTTAAAAGAAATTGTAAGCAGAAAAGAGTAGAACCAAATTATAGAAATTAACTCTTAACAGAATTATGACCTGGAATGACCTACTTCATCTCCAAAGCACTGTTATATCCATAATTTTTAAATAACCTTTCTGGGCTCTTTTTAATTTATTTCATCAGTGCAGTTTCAATTACATCCTTTGGACAGGACTCCAGCATGTTAAGGTTTTCACCCCTTAGGTGCTTTAATCCTGATATTCTTCCTGTGATTGGTACAACTTCTAGTACTGTCTCTGCCTTCTTTTTACTAACCTAGTTAACTGTGCTTTAACAGCCAAAGAGCAAATTCAATTTACAGGAATAGACATAGAAAACAAAGCTTGTGTTTTAACAGCTAATTTAATCTAGGCTCTTAATAGAGGACGCCTGAAAGATCAAGGGGACAGATCACCCAGGGCCTGGAAAAAACTTACCACATCTCTTACAGGCCTACAAACACTAAATCATTTTAAATTGGTTTCCAAGTAAAGGTTTGCACCTTTTTTCTATGCTGTTAAGTCCATGATTCTCTTAACTTGGACAGATTTCCCAGCAAAATCTTGTTTTTTGTTAAACTGGCAAAGGTCTCTAAGAGGCCATTTCAATTTCTGCAGGACCAATTGCTGGTTAATATGTGCATTTACACCACATTGGAAAATAGTGTTTGTATGATGTGGGTTATCAACAGTGATGAAAGACCAGTGGGGTTCTTTTAAGTCTGCTGACTCTTTTGTAAAAATGTGTCATGATTTATGAAAATTGTATCAAGGGGTATTATTAAGCAGTCTTTCTAGGAGACTCTCATTTGTCATTCTTAGGCACCAGAGAAAACCTTGCTTAATATCCTGCTTTCAATCTGAATGTCCACCTGCCTTTTTGAGGATATTGATGTAGATGGTTCTGGTCCTGCCCTGAAGCCTGCAGTCTATGCCTCTCTCTCACAGTGAAGTTGCTCAAACTGAAGAAGTGAGCAGCAGAAGGGAAAAAAGAGAGTCTTTATAGCCCTGTGACAATTTTAAATACAGCTTGCTTGGAGAATTGTATGGGCTGTGAGTGTAGATTGTATCTTGGCCCAGCTTCATTTCTATCAGTTTCCCTTCTCTTTCAGAAGTTTGCTTTTCCCCCTCAGCACTGCTGTTTCCATGTCTCTGTCTCCAGTTTTTCGTCCCACCTTTCCTACCTTTCCCATCTACTGCTTCTGTCCCTGTTTCAGTTAAACCCCTGCAACCTTCTCTGCCTCAAAAGAAGGCAGACCCAGGCTACCCTGTAACATGTTCAAATGAAGAAAAATCCTCTCATTTCACTTGCAATTTTGGCAAGGTGCCTTCATCATCCCTGAGGAAGTTGCCATATTGAAAGATTTTTTTACTGTGGTTTTGAGCAGCAATGCAAAAGGGGCGTAGTGAGATCCACCCCAAACCCAGTAGGCAATGACAGAGGTGCATAAGCAGACTAGGGGAGAGAACTCTTGGAGCAGTAGCTGTAGGAGCTTGAGCTTTATCTGGTTCTCCAGTGAATTCACACTCTTTCCCAGCTACTGTAGGTGTTGGACTCCCAACACTCGTGGGGTAGCTGTGCATAGCACATAAAGAGTGTGGCCAGCAGGACCAGGGCGGTGATCATCCCCTGTACTCAGCACCAGTGAGGACACACCTCAAATACTGTGCTCAGTCTCGGGCCCCTTCAAGGAAGATGCTGAGGTGCTGGAGTGTCCTTCCAGAGAAGAGCAATGGAGCTGGTGAAGGGTCTAGAGAGTAAGGAGGAGCATCTGAGGGAGCTGGGGATGTTTATTCTGGAGAAAAGGAGACTCAGGGGAGACCTTATTGCTCTTTACAACTGCCTGAAAGGAGAGTGTAGCCGGGTGGGGTATGGCTTTTTCTCCCAGTGAACAAGTGTCAGGACAAGAGGAAATGGCCTCAAGCTGCCGCAGGGGAGGTTCATGGTGGATTTCAAGAATTTTTTCACTGACGGTGTGGTCAGGAGTGGACTGTCCAGGGAAGCAGTGAAGTCACCATCCCTGGAAGTGTTCAAGACTGAACGTGGCACTGAGTGCTATGGTTTAGTTGACATTGTGGTGTTTGGTCAAAGGTTGGACTCAACAACCTTGGAAACCTTTGCCAGCCTTAGTGATTCGGTGATTCTGAGTCGGGCCATGTGCCTTACATGTGCATGCTCAACATTTGCTTCCATGCAATTTGCAAAATCACTGGTACTGCTGTGGAGTTCATGGAAAGAAAAGGTGCTAAGAAGGTCTGTAAATTCCAGAAATTTCTTCTGGATGCTTGATTTCCGATTTAGAAAAACATCTTTTATTTAGAACTTGCTTTATTAGTCAATCTTTTTGCCCTTTGGTTAGTCACTGCACATTTGCTGACTACTAACTTTCAGTCTTTTCTGATAAGCAATGGATTGAAATATTCAACAGGGGGTTCTTTTCTGCTTCTAACCACTTTTCCTTTCATTTGATTTTGTTGGGTTTTTTTAATCTGATATTTTTTCTTTGAGTTCAGTGGTCATTGGTTTTCTATCCTTGAAAAGATTTTCAATGCTCTTAAGCCCTTCATTTATTCTAGGACTGAGATTCTTCTGAACAATTTTAGTAACCAGTGTTTTGTACCCTGGAATACACAAGACAAAATTAGCCATTCAGAAAACTACCCAATGAACCCTGTCATCACAGTGGATTTTCTAAGTATATATAGCTAAGATGTGAGAAATCTGGCAAGACACTACATTATTACTAGAATTAGCATCCAAGTAGATTTCATTTGCTCCTAAATGCCAGCCGTAAAACAACAAGTGGATTCCTTCTTCTCTCTGCCCGTCACTAGGCTCATTAATCTCAGGAGGGTGGGACTAAGGAAGGGCCTATTCAAAGGAATCATACATGCTGTTAAAAGCATGCAAAACATGGTTTGGTCTTTCCTCCAGGACACTTAAAGTTTTAATTCTTTTTTTTTTTTT
>VZRN01003758.1:99683-120009 GCA_013397935.1 Dasyornis broadbenti
GCTACAATGCTACTTTTGAGCAAACTAATTTAGCTCTTCGGTAATACAGTGCAATAAATTCAAAGTGTGGGTTTTTGGTTGTTTTTTTTTTTCTAAAAGCCTTCATTTTCTGTAGTATCATAAATTTACAATATGATTTTCTCCTCAGTTAAATTATTCCAGCAATAAAATTCTGAGCATCTGACTTAAAATGCACATTTCAATTTAATTAAAATGCCCAATGAATTAAGCTATTAGCAGAGTACATGCTGTGACTGAGATGAATAGAGATACTTTTGTATTCAAACACCAAAAGTGGTCACAAAATTAGATTTCAGCTCAGATTTCAAAAATGAGTGATAGCTTTTGGAAGTGTTGGAAGCCTGGGGCCCTTACTATCAATGAGGTGTAAGAATCTTATTTGCCAAAGTAATTCTGAAAACACCATCTATTGTCACTGGTCAGAAAAAACTAAACAACCAACCAAAAAGCCATCTTCAAGAAATAGATAGTGAGCATTACTCAGAATTTTAATCAGGAAAACAATTCCCACTGGTATTGCAGAAGTATTTAAAGAACAATTTCTAGTGAGTGGTTTAATTTTTCTGGCTTGTTCATGAATAACAGAGCTCAGTGCTTTCACACTGTTGATCTAACCATCAGATACGAATTAAACTGCTCTACAAAGCAGTCTCTAAGATGTTATGATGCCACTTTCAGAGGCTGAAACAAGGCAGTTCTGGAATAAAATTATAACTCTGACATAAAACACTAATGGAGGCAGAGAGCTCTTCTCTTGTGTTTCTCGTATATCTCCAGAAAGACCTTGAATTACCAAATGAAAATTAAGCTGTTAGTGAGCTGGTTTAACTTTCATTGAGTGAATTTTAGTAGACGTGTTGTTTAAATAATAATTAAAAAGCAATGTGATTAGATTCCTGAGCATTAAACCTCTTCTACTTTATTTCATTCTCACTAGAATTACCTTACAAAGAAAATGCACAGGGCTCTGAACTCCCAAATCTATTTCTGTATACGCAGATGTTGTTTTACTGCCCTTATTTAGCAATTGCCAGTTCTGCCAGAGTCCTACCCCATTCAGACCATTCCTGGGCCAGTAGTGTTTGTGTCAATCCTCATTTCTTCCAGAAACCTCGTATTTGAGAGATCACATGTGATACATCTTGTCTCCTCCTACGTTGCAGTGCAATGCAGGAGAGATGAAGAAGCCTCCCGTATTCTGTATCCCCAATCCCCTTGGTGCACAAGGGAATCAAAAATCAGTGTCCACTCCCAGAAAAATGCAGAGCAATGGTAGGATAAAACTGAGACTGACCACCAGCAGATGGTATGGCCATGACACTGCCCACTCTCTGTCCCCTCATCACTCTCCTGCAGAGGCTGGTTGGGTGGGGCACAGGGTTCATTTGGGGTAAGCAAGGGGTTGGAGCTATCCCTGGCTTGGTGCATGTGCCCTGCCCTGGGTTGTGGGGAACACTGTGTCTAAAGCAGAGATGGTGTCTGAAGCTTTGCCAGAAAAGGGAGGTGAGGGGGAGCTCTTTAGGCTCTTTTCTTGTCCTGGGCCAGGTTCTCACTACTGTTTTATCAGTATAAACTGACACTGAGTAATCTCAGCTCCCAGCAGTGCCAGCAGGACAAACCAGGGGCAGGAAGAGGTATAGCCAAGAGATAGGGAGGGGCAGAACCAGACCCAGTCTCAACAGGGACAAAGTACTAGCAACAATTTGCGTGGAATGAAAGCTTGGGCCATGGCAGCAAACTTTCACATGGAGAGGGCCAAAGGGCCCTTTTGCCCTCTGCTGTACCAAAAAAGGATAAAAGAGATGACAGATGCCTGTCATGCTATGGGCAAAACACTTCTAAGCGCTTTGCAGTAGCATATTGAGGCATGGCACTGAGCCTGACTTGGTTTACTCAGCTCCATACAAGTCCAGGCTGAGGGATTGTCTTAGCTCTGTGTGGCTTAAAACAAAATGGTTAATGCAAAATCAGCATCAGTCTTTGGCTGACCAGGGAATAAAAGCTGGGTCTTCCTGGGTGCTAATTCGGTGTGCCAGACATCAGAGCTCCTTGTGCCTCAAGGGACTCCTAATGCTGTAGTAGGTGAAGGGCATGTGGCTCAACTTCCCACAGCACTGATGGACTTGGGCAACATAAGTTCGTACTGGAGAATGTGTAGGACCTCAATCCTTCAAGAAGTTGTTCTCTCTGCAAGGTGCTTGCAGCCATCAACACCCACAGCTGACTTTCTTTCTCTACAGCATGGGAAGAAGAGGAAAGTTTATTGTTACTTTTCCAGTTTCATTTTTAGTTATAGTCTCTATGTCTGTATCTACCTGATCAGATATCCTCAAATGCTACACAGAAGAAGCTAATTCAGGACATAAAGGATAGCCAGATGAAGATGGACTACTCCACAAGAAGTCAGACTTAGAGGAAGGTTAAGGCTATTATTTAAATATCATTCAAGTTAAGTAAGATATAATGATAGGCACAGTGTAGTGACATTTGTCTACCTCTCAATTTTTGTAAAATACACATAATTCATACAAGGAGAGTAGGCCTATAATTTCAGTGGTATTCAGTTTAAAATTCACAGGACCTCATTTGCCCTAAGTCTGGGTACTACTGGGTCATACTATCTGCCCTCAGATGTTACTGGATAACTTCAGGACCGTAACAATATCCCTCATTCCACATTCCCTTTTCTCCTGCAGGACCAGGCTGGGACTTGAAGACTTCATCTGCATCAGATGGTACCATCAATAGTCTTTAACTCTTGGCCTTCCCAGGGTAGCTGTTCCATGAGTAGATATTACAATGACAGTTCTTCCTACGGGGAACTAAGAAGACCATAAAACACAGTTTCCGTCTCTCATGAGTGTAAGGAGCAGTATATATAAATATGTATTAATTTACATCTGAACATATTTGTGTATGTGCATATATATATATATACGCATGAATATAAAGAACTAGGAGCAATAATTAACACAACTGGTTGTTGGTTTTTCCTGTGTTTCAGATAATTGCATTAGTCTTTATGAAGGCCTTGAGATCATCTTTATTTTGTTGTAAGGAATAAAAATCTTCTCATTTTGAAGGAGCTATAGGAGGAAAGAGAGAGAGGAGCAGAACAAGCAACGGTAATACTTCTCCTCTCTATTCCCCCTTCTGTTCCAACTAGCTCCACTACTGAATATGTGTGATGTGCAGAAACCTTTCTAATAGCTTTGCCAAATATACAGTGATTAATTTTTTTTAAATGGTATTAATGACAAAATCTCTCTTTTTTAAATTATGTGTTAACCTCACTAAGGTAAGTTGCATGTCTACAGTGATGCCTAGGATAGAGGTGGCTGAAACAGTTCACAGAATATCCAGTGCCAAGATTCTGTTTTCTCTTTTTTTTTTTTNATTTTTTTTTTCTTTTTTTTTTTTTTTTTTTTGTTAATGAATATTCTGGTCCATACAGAATAATCTTGCTTCTTAGTGTCTGCATTTTATTTCTTTAACTCTTAATACTTTTAGTCTTTAAATGATGTAAAAACCTATACTCATCGTCCTGGGATTGCCTGCAACTGCCTGTACCAAAACACAATTTCCCAGGAACTAAATAGCTTTTAACTGATGCATTTGAGCAGTGTCTGCTGACAATTCTTCCTTCTCCATTTAAAGTTACGTATATTTTATTGGAAAAACAATCCTCCTTGCTGTTTGTCAGTCAACACTGATTTATGAAGGATGAGGATCTCTGTGACAGATACACAGCAACAGATTACAACTGCCACCAAGTTTACACATGCTCGAATTCAGGAGTTTCAGGAGTCTGGTAGTGGGGGAATTTGCCTTTTTTTTTTATTTTTTTTTTTTTTAAGTTAAATCCATTGAGAAATGAAACGGAAAAGATGAACCTTCTTTGACGGTGTGTCGTGTGGGTTGATTCTCTACAGGGAGCCGGGCTGGCAGAAATTGCAACACCGGGAGATCCCTGTAATGAAAAGGTAAGGCTCGGTGCAGGATGCTGGTTGCTGGTCCCAGGGCACTCCCGCACTTCCCGCAAGCTCCCACAGGGTGGCAGAGGCAGTTCATGTTAACAAACTACTTAGTCCAGCTGCAGGTGGAGGAAATCCAGGTAATCTTACATCTGAAAGTATCCCACTAACTAGCTGTGGGATTGTGGAAAGCCTGCAGGGGCGCTGCCTTTGAATACCCTCCTGTCTGTGCCCTCTGGGCACTCCAGCTTCTCCTTGTGGGTACATAATGCCCATGCTAGCTGTCTTGGGGTAAAGGCGGTGTCCAAAATGAAATGTTAGCATTGTTTTCTGTACATCATCAAATATTCCTTTCTCCTTGTTAAAGTTTTCTAACTTAAGTGTTTCCTTACAGTTTGCTTTGTTGCTCTGTGAAAAATGTCTGCAAGTGACCTGGAAAAGAAGGGATAAAGGAAACTTCTGTAAGTTTCTAGCACAGGAAAAGAAAGATTAAAACTGATACTCCAAAGCTTGGGACATAGAGAACGTATGAAGGCATTGAATATAGTCTCAAAAGGCCTCACATCAACAGGAGCTGGTATTGATTCACTCCTTTGCAATATTGCCGTGTAGTGATGTTACAGCACAAAGCAAACATTGCATGTTGTGACTGTACATTAAGTGTATTTTGTGGGTCTGTGTGCTCTCATCCCTCAATGGTGAAGATCTGAAGGCTTGATAATATACAAATTCATTTTCTGTATCTTTTCTAACAGCAGGAAAAGAAGACTTGTTATACAGAAAGAGAAAAAGAAATTCACTTAGAAGTGAAATTGGAGCTTGTGGAAGACTTAGCTTAGAACTTCATGATCTTAATCCACAGGCCTGGTTACTATCAAGTGCCTATGGGGACAGTTTGAGATTAAATTGTGAAATTTATTTAACTGATAATTTAGACTGATAATTTCTGCATCTCTCCTGCAGCTGGGAAATGCCTCATCGCTTTTCCGCATCTCCTCTTCTCTCTGCAGTCCTCATCTTAAGGAAATAAGCAATGATCTGTATTCTGCCTAGAAAGATCTCCTTTGCTGCTGATACTTTGGAGTGAACAAGGTCTGGTCTTTCTGCTGGGTTCTTCTCTACGCCTGGGAAGTCATGAAGCGCAGAATCTGGACCTGGCTGTAACTTTTTACCAACTTTGTTCTGTTGTCTCCCACTCCATCTCTCCCTCAGGAGAAAGATGTGTTAATATTCCTGTCTCCTTGTTCCTGCCACTTGGCCCTGCATCAGGAAGGTGGGGACACATTTTCCTCCATCCTACGGAGCCCACTGCCCTTGGAAGTATCATCCTTGTTCCACGTGGTGGCAATGACAGAGGGAAAAGACTGAAGAGAACAGGTATGGTAAAAGTGGAAAGGAAAAAGATCAAACTCTTGAGCAAAAAAGAGTAAAAAACAGCAGAGTACAAATAAAAACCACCATCAGAATGATATTGTGACACAACAGAGAGGCTAAGGAGAAGTTTTGTTCTTGCTAGATTTGCATGCTTCACGTGGTTTCCTTTCACATGAAATATTCATATGCCTAATAATGTGACTTATTGGTAGCTAAAAAGTTATTTTTCTTTCCATTACAGTGTTTTAAGGGTTAAGAACTTTTTCCAATACACTAACAACAAAAAAATATTGAATCAATCACAGAATCAGAGAATGCTAAGTTGGAAGGGACTTACAAGGACCATTGGGTCCAGCTCTCAGCCCTGCACAAGACTATCCCCAAGTGTCACTCCATGTGCCTGAGAGCACTGTCTAAACACTTCTTGAACTCTGTCAGGCTTGGTGCTGTGACCACTTCTCTGGGAAGCCTGTTCTGGTGCCCAGCCACCCTCTGGGTGAAGAACTTTTATCTAATATCCAACCTAAACCTTCCATGACAGCTTCAGCCCATTCCCTTGGGTCTTGTCACTGGTCACGAGAGAGAAGAGATCAGTGTCTGCAACTCCTCTTCCCCTCACAAGGAAGCTGTAGACCACAATGAGGTCTCCCCTCAGTCTTCTCTTCTCCAGGCTGAACAACTCAAATGACCTCAGTCACTCCTCATACAACTTCCCCTCCCAGCCCTTCACCATCCTCCTGGCCCTTCCTTGGATTATCTCTAATAGCTTAATGTCTTTCTTACTTTACGTTGCGCAAAACTGCCCCCAGCACTCGAGGTGAGGTTGCCCCAGACCAGAGCAGAGCAGAACAATCCCCTCCCTTGCCTGGCTGGTGATGCTGTGCCTGATGCCCCCCAGGACACTCCTGGTTGCCAGGGCACTGCTGACTCACGTTCAACTTGCTATCAACCAGGACCCCCAGGTCCAGCATCTCATTCCCCAGTCTGTCTATACATCCAGGGTTGTCCCATCCCAGCTGCAGAATCCGGCACTTTCCCTTTTTGAGCTCCATATGGTTGGTGATTGCCCAGTCACTTAATTTTTTGAGGTCTCTCTGCAGCGCCTCCCTGCCTTCAAGGGAATCAACAGCTCTTCCCACTTTTGTATCATCTGCAGCCTTACTTAATATCCCCTCCAGTCCTGCGTCCATGTAATTTATGAAGGTGTTGTAGAGCACAGGGCCTAGGATAGAGCCCTGTGGAACCCCACTGGTGAGAGATTCCTGGTCTGATGTCACCCCATTCTCTGTAACCCTTTGTGCCCAACTCATGAGCCGGTTGTCCACCCATCACATGATGTGTTCATCCAGCTGTGTGCTGGACATTCTGTCCAGAAGGATCTTGTGAGAGAGACTATCAAAAGCTTTACTAAAATCCAGAAAGATTACAGCCATGGCCTTCCTTTGACTTACTAGGTGGGTTACCTGGTCATAAAAGGAAATCAGGTTTGATAAGAACGACTTTGCTCTCATGAACCTGTCCTGGCTGTGACCAATAAGTCTGTTGTTTTTCAGGTATTTTTCAATACCTCTCAGAATAGTCTTCTCCATAACTTTGCCAGGCACTAAAGCAAGACTGACAGACCTGTAGTTTCCAGGATCTTCCTTCTTGCCCTTCTTGAAAACTGGGACAACATTTGCCAGTTTCTGGTCAGCTGGGACCTCTCCTGGATCCCCAAGATCATTCAAAAATCATCAAGATAGGTTTTGCAATGACCATAAGCTAGCTCTGAGGATTCTTGGATGAATCCCACCAGGCCCCACAAATTGTAGGGATCCAGCTAGAGCAGTAGATCCTGCACAGTTTCAGGGTCAACTGGGAGTTGATAATTTTTGCAGTCACGATCCTCCAGCTCAGGGCACTGAGATCCCCTTGATTTGTCATCTGTGTTATGACTTAAGGATGCATTAATCATCTCTGCCTTGTCCATGTCCCTATTTGTAAGGTGACCATCCTCATCCTGTAATGGGACAATATTATTTTTACACTGCCTATTCCCATTAATATATTTGAAAAAACTCTTTTTTTGTCCCCCACAGTTCTGGTCAGCTTCAACTCTAGCTGAGCTTAAGCCACAGGCATTTTCTCCCTACAGTATCAGGCAGCATCTCTATTCTTCCCATGTCACCTAACCTTGCCTCCACTGGACACACACCTTCCCTTTACACCTTATTGCCAAGAGAAGATTCCTGTTCAGCCAAGTTGATCTTCTGCCTCACCTGTTTGACTTCCAGCCTTTGTGAATTCCCTGCTCCTATACCCTTAAGACGTGATGTTTAAAAAGCGACCAGCACTGATGGACCCCGGCATCTGCAAAAACATTTTTCCAGGCAACCTCCCTAATTCCCTGAGCAGCATGAAGTCTGCTTTCATCATGTCCAGAGTTGAGGCTTTGCTGGCACTTTTCCTCCTGTCAATAGAGGTTTTAAACTCAATCACTTCATGGCCACTGTGGCCAAGATGGCCACCAACCACCAGTACGCTCATGAAATCCACTCTGTTGACAAGCAGTAGATCAAGAAGGGAGTCATTCAAAGTCAGCTCCCTTGGGATCTGTTCCGCAAAGTTGTTGTCCAGGATTTTTAGGAATCTTCTGGCCTGCATTGTACCACTCAAACTGTTGTTATTTTGAAATACTTTTAATTACATTTTTTTCTGGTAATAGTGTGCTGAAATATCTAGAAAAGAAGCAAGAAGCCACAGGAAAATAAAATACCTTCGTTTGAAACGGAAGTGCTGGGACATATAAACTAGAAGGTTTGTGTTTGGTTTTTGTTGGTTTTTCTTTTCTTTTTTTTTTTTTTTTAAATCCTTGTATAATCTAGAGGCTTATGAAAAGACATTTTTTCCATCACCAGTTCTGTTAAATCTGTTAAAAATGTTTTGAGAGCAAGTACCGGGCCAGCTCCACTTAACTAACACCACAAGACAGTTAAAGATTCCCTTGTATTCCTGATGTCCATAATGCTTTAAATAGTACAGTTATTTCTGGCATCTCTCTGAGTGGGACGTATGGCATCTCCAGAGTATCATATTCTGCTGAACGTCTTTCTGCAACGAAAGAATGACAACTCACTTGGACTTGTATGCCAGGTTTTGTTTTCTTGCCTGTCAGGCTGACAGGTGATATCTCTTCACCTACAGCATGTGTTTGCTTCATAGAGACATATTAGTACTTGATAAATGTGGAAGCCCCTGGACTCAGACACAGAGAGCAGCTGACAAGAGGGGAAGTGTGTTTTAACTGCTGTGATTTAATGAACACTGGGCAGTTGAGCAACTACTAGATAGGATCAGGCAAATATTTTGTATTAAAAGTTACTCTGAACTTCTTGCATTAAGCTAAGAATATGCAGCTGATCATTATATCCTCTTTTAAGATTCAATTTTTTTCTTCTCAGACGATGTCTTTGAAGATAATAAAGACAACATGTTCTCTTTGTGCTCAGTTGAGGTATCCAGGGTTCAAGGGGGAGATTGAGACACTTCCCCACTTTGCCCAATCTAAAGCTCAATAAAAATCTTACACTTTGAGGTCTCATTGGGAGCAGGTTTGCCTCCAAAAACAGGAGTAAGGCAACAACCTTGTGAATTTCTGCACTGGACTGAATGCTCTAAGATTAAATCTATACATAAATCTCCGCAACTCTTAATACTTGATTTATAAAGAGTACACAAAGGAGACTTTCTTCTAGTCGGTGAGGTGCCCAGGACTCTGGCTATGTGCCCTAAAAGGGCTCTAATGCCACACCAGAATGAGAGCTGAGTGATCTCCAAAATGCCTCCCTCATGGAAAAGAGGGAAAGGTAAATGGGCCAGAACAGCTCAGCTGCCTGACCTAAATGGCTGGCAGATCAATAGCCAGTCTTTATTCTGCAACTGATTTTGATATCACTGGGACACCTAAATATTATCTGGTGGAAACACTGGGACAAGTCAGTAGAACTTTTCTTTAATCTGATTTTATACTGTGTAATATTGAAGGTTGCAGATATATTTATTGCAATGAAAGATATGTACCAACTTACAGTGAGTGCTGGGAAGGCAGTGCAACCCACAGACTGGTGTTACAGCTCAAAGGTGGTTTGGGCTATTATAAGAGGAAAATACTTGAAAGGTCTTTTTGTCATATTCAAACAGAAATTTGAGAAATGTGTGTGAAGAGGCAGAGGAGGGGAAGGAGGGGAAAATATTATTAAGACACCTAAACCCCTTTATTTACAGCGAATTCAATAGTTTGCTTGATTTGAACTCTTCCCATTCAGCAGATGGATGGGAAGCTGGAGATAGAAGTTTTTTAGCTGATAAGAAATCTCCTTTTTGTGAGTAAGTGGGTGGGAATGCTGGTCAGAGAACTAAGAATTCTATTGTGCTTCTACAGCTTTAGCTATTTAGCTATTGTGAATGATAGAAATGATGAAGGACAAGGTACTTTTGGTACACACAGATACTGCTACATTCTTCTCAGGCTTTAACATGCACTTTAAAACATATACAGTCACTTTAAAGGACAATTAACTTGTGCAGGGGCTCAATTCAGATGGGAAAGAAAGGAAGCTGAAAGCTTTTAAACAGAGAGATGAGGGGAGAATAAAAAGATTAAAGAGAAATATTTAACTGATATGCTTCTGATTTTTCACATTCACTGGTATTTTACACACCTCTGAATGCTTTTCATGCAGCTATTTTCTGTATTATAAGGAATTGTTCTGTGCCTCAGAAAAAGATGCACCTTTTTGTACAGTGCAAGAAAAAGTGGTTAAAAGCAGGAGGGAACATGATGCAAGTGTAAAATGACCTTGTCCAGTGTAACGAATAGCAGTTTGAGCACATTGGCTGCCGGGTTACTGTCAAGTGGTGTGTGGATACCACCTAGATGCAGGCTTATCCAAGTGCATCCACATTTCAAGCAGTTGGTTTGAAGGGAGACAAAGATTTAGTAGCACCTGCCATTATCTGTGTGCTTTCCTGTGTAGGTATAGAACTGAGATTACAATTTTGAAAGCCTGGTTCATCTGGGATCATCTAGGAATCTGTGGCTTGAGATATATATATGTAATCAAACTGCTTATTCTGTATTAAGGTTAATTTTAAATATGAAAAAAAAAAGAAAAGAACTATGTTACTGTTCTGATATAAAGCTAATCACCTAAGCACTTTGAGAACTGGCAAAAGATTTTATTCATAACAGGAAAATACAGAAAATAATAGGTAGATAACATGTAAAATACCTGGTTCTCTATTGTTTGGAATTGCTAAGTCAAAAAGAGAAGTAAAACTATATCTATTATACATATTTATAGCACTGTGCAGTCTTTTATGCTCACCATTGGACCCATACTGTTCTATGTATGATTCCAGAAAATTAAAACATACTATTACACTGCATCTATTCTCTAAATGAATGGGAATGTTAGTCATTCCACTCAATAACTGGTTTCATGGTACAGCTCAAATATTAATGCCAGGTATTTCACGAAATACCTGATTAATGTAGGCTTTTCTTGAAACGACCATATAGAGCAGTCAAGCGGCATAATAGAATACCTGTGCCAGTTGTGCTGGGTGATGGAGACTCAGTTGTTTCACAGAACAGGTCACACATGGTAAGATACACATGTAGCCTCACCCCTTCGCAGTTTGCACCTCAGGGTACACCCACCACAGCTAATGGTTGCTTCAGGCCACACTGCTGAGCCCTGCTTCAGCTTCATGATCCTGTTTCCAGCCTCCCGACATTTTAAAGACCACACTGGGAGTGGAGAGCTGCTCCATTTGCATCCTGCTCCTACCAAATGAAGTGGTTAGTTTTCAGCTGGATTAAGTCCCTCATCCAGCTCATCTGTACGAGCTTACATGCCAGGCAGGGTGGTGGACTATGGAGATAAGTGGAAAGGGATGGCAGCATTCAGATAGGGTCAGGTTGCCAGGATTTTGTGCTTTTGCTTCTTTCCAAAGGGAAACTTCAAATGTCTTAGAAAACAATGCTGTCTGGATGAAACATCCAGAGATCAGTGAACCTTTAAAGCTTGGCCACCTGTCTGAAAAAAACAGCAGTCCAGACCTTCTGGGCTCTTACACAAATTGTCCAAACAGTTATCCATGTTGGTTTGCAGTGTAAAGTGCTGAATTTGTTCTTGCAGCAAGAATATAATAGGAATAATATCTGGGACAAGAGAGGATGCTTGTGAGAAACAGATGTTGATATTCTGAAATGGCTTAGGTGGGTTTTTTTACTCATTTCAGCATCATATAACCAACAAAAGCCACCAACTACTTTATTATTTTCCCCCCATCTTAATTACATAAAAAATCAGCACTTTATTTATTCTGTAATTAACATAATCCAAGCACAAAGTTCAGCCTTGGCAAGGACACAAGAATATTGATTATCTGTCCTTTCTACCAGAGTCAAAAATCACTTCTGTGCTGTGTTTATTAATATATGTTCATAGCTATGGCATTGAAATCAGTGTGATCGACCTTTATTTTCAGGCAGTCAATAGCCATTGACCCATGCAGATAAATTACCATACTGAATTTTGCTGCTGCTTGCTCAGACTCTTATATCAATGATTGACCTACTGAATGCCCATCCTTTTTTCCCCTTCCCTTTTACCTATCAAACATATGAAAACAATTAACATAGATTCAAACAAATATATATAAATGAGAAGCAGGTTGCAGACCACTTTACTGTTCTGTGTTCTTGCATGGGGACACATGGTACCTTCTTATTTCTACCTTTTGGTGTCAGCAAAACACCCATTTTGCTGAGGAAAAGGGAAGAGCAGGAATAGTGTTTCAAATAGACGGTAGTTCAGATAAGTAATATGTTATCCTGTGGCTACAAAAGATATCTCACAGGTTTTGTTGATCCCAGTAAAATCTTTCTGAATGGTCACTATAAGGACTGCAACATTTTGCTCTTGATTTGCATCTAAACGAGGCAATATTTAGATGTGATAACATTAGACTGTTTCCCCTGTCTCTTCAGAGATCTAGTGACCTCCTTGAAAGATGAGATCTTAATCTGGCCTTTCCCATAGATTTTGAGGGTTCAGAAACAAAATCTTTTTAAAATCCAGTTCTAATGATTTAAATAACTTCTAATTTAAAAAGTCTAATAGTTTCTTAGGCTAACTTCCCATTTTCTTCTTTGTTACAGAAAAACTATTAAATTTCCAAGGAAGAAATTAATAGCTAAAAATGATATGTCAGTTTGGTTTTGTCCTTTGTGTATTTGATTTGAAAAGGGCATGATTTTTAGGCAGCTTCAAAACTGCATTTTCCTGTTGTTTCAGGAGACAAAGAAGGAGTCTTAGCAAACAGGTGTCCTGTTTCTTACTGTGAGGACCAACATGTAAGTTCAGGGATGTAATTTCAATGCATGTCTTGTGCCATTGAGCTGGAAAATCTTTGACATTCAGTTTTAGTCTGCTTCCCCTAAAGTTACTGTTTGGAGGAAGAATGTGAGTTTAGTAGAAAAATATTGCGCTTGTTGTGTCTGATGGGATTATTATTAAATGACATGATTCTATAGAGGGATTTTTGAGTTATTCACAGCTTTACTCTTTTTTTATTTCCTCAGTCCCACATAAAAGTAATAGATTATGGCTAAGAGACTTATATACATATATATATATATCCATAGTGGCTGTATTTACATTAGAAGGTTTCTTAAAAAGCAGTAATATAGTTTTGAAACTAAACCTCTGGTGGTCAGGGCCCTGAGGGTATTAATTAACTTCAACTTCCCTGATCGTCCTCTCCTGAGACCTCTCCCCAGTGCTACACCTGAGCCCTGTTTCATCTCATTCAAGGGCCACCCATCCTTGCTAAGATACAGCACAGATGTGCCTGTCTTTGCTTCCTGAATCAAACTTGGACTTGTTTTGTGGCCTTGCTGCCAGTCCTGTCTTCAGGCCTTATGGCCTGCTGATACTTTCAAAAGAATTCTGAACAAAAATCTTCTCCAGCGGCAGAGGACTTGGTGGGGGAACCAGAAATCTGTTAATCTTGCAACCATCACAGGGTGCAAGATGACTGATGAGCAATGGCAAGATTTCAAGGAGGTGAAGGTCCTGCTTCTGGAGCCCAGGAGCAGCTGCTCTTTGCGTGGGACCCAGTGTGTGTGCGTTGGTATGGAGATCTACAACAGGCCTTTAGAGGCAAGTGCTCCACCAAGGCAACCAGCTTGTACTCCTTGGATCCCAGGATTGCTCTGCTGGACAATTCAGAGGAGACTGCATGTACTGATGCATTTCTAAGCTCTTTAAGCTGGGACCTGGCAAAGGAACCCAATACGCATATATCCAGAGACAGTCCTTCAGTCTGTTTCCTTTCCCACCCAACACTGGGAGCTTCCTCTGGAAATGTCCTACACTGCCATCCTGGTATGTGCAATATTTTTCTTTAAATGCTTTCATGGGTGAAAGGAGGGATGAGTGCAAGGCTTTTTGTGGCATCAAGGTGCTCAACTCAGAGGAGAGAATCACTGCTGGTCTGCTGGCTTCAAGGTCTGTTATGTTTTCCAAAGTTATTACTCTGGTACTTTGAGACTGGTCTCTTGCATGGTGACTACCCAAGCCAAAATCCACCCCTACCAATCTTCACCCTTTAGTCCCTGTTACAAAGTCAGCTGCACATGAAGCCTTGCCATGGGACTGGAGCCCTTCTAGGCTTTTCTGACACAATTTTGCTGTGCATCCCTTCTCCCTTCTGTGCACGAAGTGGCTAATGAGCTGATGGTGTGATCGTGATGTTGCACAAGGCTGTACTGCAGATCCCATCTCCGGCCATCAAGCAATAAGAGTGACAAGACAGTGGGATGCAAGGCAGACTGTGGCTGAGAGGGTGGCCTGAGTGCTAGGAGTCGGGATATATGGGGCTGCACAGGACAGTAGCCATTCTCCTAAATGCAGGATCTCCTGAAATTTCATAAGAGGATATCAAAGACAGGGGACTGCCACAGCCAACTGTGGGTGCCAAATTTAGGGCATCCCAAGGATCCCACTCCAGATTTATTTTCTGGGTTGAAAACCTACATCTGATGCACACCACCTCAGAAACAAGGACTTCAAAAAGATCACAGTCTTTGTTCTTTTCCTTCAAGAAAAGGAGGCATTGGAAGTTGGGCAATGATGTATCGAATTTGTCCTCTAATAGTTGTTGCAGCCATGGGATTAAACTTACTATGACACTTTGTATCCAGCACAGTTTCAACTCAGAGTGAACAAATGGAAATATTTCCACAGTGAAGAGAACTTCAGTAGTGCTGTAGCTCTGAAGTGGGTTTTCTTTCTTCTAAACAATTAACAGGTAGAGTAGAGGACTTCAAATCCTGTCATCAATGGTTCTATACAAAAGATAGAGAAAAAAGAAATGGTCCTGATATACAGATACTCTATCTCACCTTTGCTGAGATTATACCTCAGTTTGGGAGCAGGATACTTAACAGAGAGTAGCTATCTGGAAATCTGCTTACTTACTATACAAAAAAGAGTAAAATTAGAAAAAAAAAAAAAAAGTTTAAAGTGAAGTGTTGATTTTAATTTTCCCATGCAGAGCCAGGAGCCGGATTCAATGATCCTTCTGGTTCCCTTCCAACTCAGGGTATTCTATGATTCTACAACTCAAGCAATTCTGATAAGACAAAGACTAATATGGTAAAAAAAATAATTTAATAATTGTAGTCATGTTTATTACTGCATGATAACATAATATGGTGGTGTATAATTCTAGAGGTGAAAAGTAATGGTGTTTTTTTCTCAGGTTTGTGCTTGTCAGTGAGACTGTGAAGGAGATAATTGTACTTGCAGTAGCCAAGGCAATGAATAGAAACCAATTGTCTTACTTCATTAGAATTTTTTTTTTTAATGCTACAACCTATGGTCTTTTAGCATTTTATTTGCAAAAATCAATGGAAACTTGCACAGTGAACTTTAATAGACTCTGTTATGTCTTTGGAGGATAAAACCCTCTGCTGGTTTCCTTGTTTTCCTTATCTGCCGTCCCCTATCTCTCTCACCTCCCACAATGATCAGTGTTGGAGGCAGTTATGTCAGCAGCTTAAATCCTTCCCCTTTGGAATAAACATGAGCTAGCACAGTACTTTTGGGGGTTTGTCATGCAAAGCATCTTAGCAAATTACTCTTGTTGTATGGATTGCTTGTAGATTATACACCTGTGTCAGTCACGGTTTATGATGTACTAATCCATTAAATAAATCGTGAAATGCTGTTATTCTGTTTTAAGTGGCTCATGGAATTAAGTAACACAGCCTTTTAGGAAATTTGCATAATAGAGGCTTTTCACTCTTTGGCAAAACCCAAGTGAAAATTGTCCTTTTAGTGGGTAATGGTGGTAGGAAATAACCATCTTTATATGAAGTAAATGTGATATGGTCATGGGCACAGTACAAGTCACAGTTTGTTTTATACTTCACTCAAATATTTGTGAAGGAAACAGATCTGATATTTGCCTAGCCCAGTAGCTGAGAAAACCTGGTGGGATATCTGCAAACACTGCTATCCTTTCAGACGTACTGTGCCATCTCAGGAGATTGTGAGTGATCAGGTCCTCCATTTGTGCCTCATCTGACAGACTGTTTCTAGTACTTGAGTACATCTGTGTGCAAGATATTGACTCAAAGCAGGTCTGAAAGGCAGAGCAAAAGAGAATCAATTTAGACAAGAGAGAATTTCTTACAGGTTCACCACTGGGCCAATTGCTTTTGTCTGTACAAGCCTTTCTTTGGAGATTTCCTGTAAAAGAAATAAACGAAATTCATTCTCACCACTAACTTAATATAATTCAATATGTACTTTATACTCTTTGGAATAGAAACAATTGGGTGTTCTAATCATTGTAAGTACTGTGTAATTAGTCTTCCAAATGAATGTTTCCACTCATCAGGATGACTAAATAACTTGTTGAGCAAAATTCTTAATTTACATAACTAAAAGCCAATAACAGTTTCATCTCCCTTTATCTGATTATATTCTGATTTTAAAACCACATTTCATTGGCTACCTGCCAGTCTCTAAAGGATAAGAGGTAATTAGAACCAGCGATAGTGCACTATTGTTATACTTTTTACAGCACAGATGCTGTTGGGTGTTATTATCCTATCTGGTACAATTTTGTGGATAATATCATTATGTCTCTGCTGACCATAAATTTAATTGGAAATGTGAATCAATTGAAAATGCATTTTAATCTCTGAATCATAATACATTTTGTTTAACATAATGGTACTTCAAAGTTTTAACAGAATATGTTACTCTGTGTGCAGACAGCAAAATCACTGTTGCCTCTAAGTATTCTGTATACACATATACTTGTATAGTATTTTTCTTTCACTCATTACATAATCTACTACACAAAATATCATTTAAAGTATACTGAGGTAATGAAAATAAATATGAAATACTAATTATTACTATTCTGACTCCTAAATTGCATTTCACACAGATTGCTTGACCATACAGCACCATAATAAAAAATAAATTACCTCAAGCAATAAAACTGTTTACATGTAACTATTTTTTAAAAATGACTGTTGAACAACTTTATTTAAGTATTGGGTTTCAATGTAGTACCAAGGGCATTTGAGGTTAATGCTTTTTAGTTTTTCTTAATTCATCTACTACAAATAAAACATATAATAAACCTTGAAAGAATGCAGATTGTTCTGTAGAAAGAAGTGTGTGTACTAGCAAAATGGTGGAGCAAATAAAGAACTTCTTTGAATAAAAACTAATTCCAGGCATAATTTCCTTGATATATTCAACACAGGTAATCTCTAATGTAGCAGAGTCAAATGCTCCATCGCCTCCCCTGGGGATGAATCTGATCTGTATCCTGGATTCTAAAGTAGTAAAAGCATTTTGTACAAATTCTTGCTACTTCCTAAAATGTCATTTTGGAATTAATCCCTTAAATAAAGTTTCTGACAAGTCTAAATTGACAAAAATGGCTAGTTGTTCCCATCTCTTAATAAATTCATTCTTGTTACAAATATTATAATATATTAGTTGTATTGGGGTACAATATTTTACCCCGATTTTTTTTTTTTTTTTAATAACTTTGGAGTTGATTTCTCCTGAAGCACTACTTCTTCTCTGGTTTGAGAGAATCTCATATCCCTATTTCCCTGATGAGACTGAAGCAATGTCCTAAGTTACATGTGAAATTTCTGTCCTTGGTTACTTCCATGGCTTTAGATCAGTTCATGGCTTTGCTCTGCTGAACTGCAGGATACAATATAATAATGGTCAATAATTAGCACTGTCTTAACTTGTTTTCTGGATTTCTATTATTTCTCCTTTCTCTGTATCAGTCTCTTTTAAAAGTCTTTTCATTTTTGCTGCATGTCTTCTAGTTTTAGATTTGCAATTCCCATTTTTGGAAAATGTGGAAGGACTGCCCACACTGTGTACCACAGCAGACATTGGAGGCACTTCCTTCTTGCTGAATCACTGTTTGTGTTTTGTTCTGTGCTTCTCAAAGAGCTGACAAAGTATTCTTTGATAAAAAAGATTACAAAGTTGGTGTTACCTGCGTTTAAAAAACCTTTTCTACTTTCTTTTACTTTTTGGTGTTCCACAGTGGAAGGTAAAAACACCTTTAAAATTTTCGGTCCCTGGGAGAGAAGTAGGTCAGTTGTCAGTTCACATCCATATTACAAAAAGCATACATTTGATCGTTCTGTGTGGAGCAAAAGCTAAATTCGCATGAGCTCTGGCAAAGAACCAAAAACAGGATTATAATTTCATAATCTCACTTCAGTGCACACAGATGAGTCTATTCCTACTGTAAGGTGATAAGGTGATGAGAAACGGAGCCATGAACTTTATGCTGTGACTATGAAAAGCCATAAGGAGTGGGGTAAAAATTTTATACTCTAAAAATAAAAAAGGGAGGGGAGGCTAAAATTGTTGCTACAATAAGTTGTCTGTCACATATTTGGTATGTTATGGGGAAAAAGGTATTTTATGTCACTTAACCGCGTTTGGGAGGTCAAATGCTAGCACCAGCATTTGCTTTAGGTGTACTACAAAGCTTATTTGATTGACTTTTTAATAATAGAACTAACATGTGGGAGGAAACTTGAGGAAAATCTGCCTGGAGCTAGGCTCAGAAAGACACTTTGGCAACAATGGAATGCTGTGGATGTAGAAAAGAGACAGAAGTGTACTGCATGTGAAGAGCTTACACAGAAGTTATGCCACTATGTTAGAGCAGGAATAACAGCTCCTTGAGACACATTAGGAAACAATTATTTCAACTGTGATAAACTGATGACCTGGTCATTCAATTGGCCATAGGAATTGGTGCATCAGCTTCTGGAAGCAAAAGTACAGTGAAGGGAACGAAAAAAAAAAAAGGAAAAAACACCAAACAAAACAACAAAACCCAAAACACCGAGTCTCAGTCTGCTCTGCATGATCAGAAAGGTATATTAATGAAAAATAACTTATATTACTTCAAAAGATATTTCTGCAAGATATCCTGCAGAAGCATTTTCTGTAACTAATGGTGATCTGATGCCAATTTAAATAAGAATAAATAAACAAACAGTAAATTATAATTTTTAATGAGTTGACCATTTGTGGTACAAAAAAACCCCTTGACTTTTTTTCCGGTTGATATTTTATAGGGGTGTGATTAGCACATCTTTACTTGACTGTACAGGGGAAATGTTAAATAAGGCTGGAATAGATTTTCCATCATTCTTCCACATTGGAGGGACACTTTCTCATGTGGTTTGTTCATATGTTGGTCTGGTTGAACAACTTTTCTGGACAGATACATAGCCGAGGAATTATTCTTTCCCTTTATTATGTGGAGGCTTTGTAACAGGGGAGACTCATATATTTTATTCTCCTTTCTTTGCTTACCTTAGATAAATATACCTAAACAATTGCTATGCGTCACCTTAAATTCCTTCTATTAATCATCTCACTTCTCTTTGAAAATGTCTTAGGACTTGTCATTGTGGTTAATCAGATTGGTAGCTTTCTGTTCCTACTTTATGTTGGCAATTTCTTTGCCTGACTATGTTGTCATTTTGCTTTTCTTTTACTTCACAATTATGTTTGTATCATTTTATTCTCTTCCTAGATATGCTTTTTCCTATTAATATCCCTTTACATTTTTATGTTCCATATCAAAATCAAAATATGTTATAACCTCTCATATCAATGTTCGCTTACATAGCATTCTTTATTGGTGCACTCTCTTCTTTTAGACAGTTCAGCTGATATGTTTTGTCTTGGAGTATTCTAGCATGAAGAAACTTTTCTAATCTCTTCACATGATTGTAGCTGAAGTACTCCTCTAACTTTTTATCCCTCCTTTACCTGTAGGCTATGACTTTGTATTCGATCTTCTTCCTTTTAGCATTTAAACTGTTTTCACTTCAATTTGGGCTTTTTCCAGTTGAACACTTTGGTCCTTTTTTTTTTTCCTTCAACCAGTAATCATGTGTGATCTGCTATTTATCCTTCCCATGTGTCTAATTAACCTGTGTTTTACAGATTTATGCCTCCTTATGGCTGCATTTTCTGCTGCTGGTGCTGTCCATATGCCTTCATGTGGCTCTCCATACTCAGATTTTTGACTTTTAGGTGTGTAACAAGTTCCTGATTTGTACCTGCCACCTTTGGTTTTGCACATGAATGAGCTTATTCAAAACCAATTATATGCTGGTGTTACAAATGGGAGACAGGGGTTGAGTTAAATCTGCCTTTTGCCTAGGCCTTCAGCAGCAGGCAGTAACTTTTATTAGGGTGCCCGCACCCCAAAACCCAGTCCCGTTCAGAAGTTCTTTAATAATGGGCCGATTAGGTCTAACATAAAATGAATTACTGTTTATTAGACACAAGAAAACAACAAGGTAAGGAACTAAACAA
>VZRN01003758.1:120233-158532 GCA_013397935.1 Dasyornis broadbenti
GTTACAGCTAGCGAAGAAGTAATACAATTTAGGAAACCAATATATCTTACCGACTCCAATTTGGTGATGGAACATACATTAGGACCCTTCCACTCAATCCTCGAGGAAGTAACCACAGACCTGCGTCCAGACCTGGGGAGGGGCTCCTCCATGCTTCAGAGTACGGGCAGGAAACCTCTGCCTCTGTGATATTTCGTGTGTATTTTATAGTGTAAAAGTGTGTCTTTCGGTCACTTACTTATTCTTTTCATCTCTTTCCACACTTGGTTTTCCCCGTACCAGGATGTTAATTCCTTGGTCAGGATTCAGGCTCTCAGGCGCCAAGAGACAATCTCTTGCAGGGTCACTGACTCGATCAGCGACTTGGCCTGGGCTATCTGTGCCAACTTTGTGGGTGAGAGATAGAGGTGGAACACCCTGTCACAGCTGGCACATTTTCTATATAACACTTCTCAGTTTCTTTCAGCCAATATGTGTATTCAGGCTAAGGGCAGCAACTGCATGAAGTTTTCCCTCTGCTCCCAAAGGTAAAGTGCAAATCTTTGTAACTCATATACCTGGATAGCTGAAGATTTTTACTTTTCCTTTCTGTTATGTAGAGAAAGTCCTCCTATTGTGCAGAGCTGCTGTAGTGACATAGTCCAAATCTGTTACTCTGCCTTTGACAGAGAGACTGTTTCAAGGAAAGGGTCTTAACCATGATTTTCTTGGGGAATTTGAAATTTCTGTTAGACATTACTCTTTGGTAATAACAAACACAATTCAGGACAGACAGGACTTTCCAAAGGCTTGGCAGTTTTGAAATTGGAGGTTATAACGGCTGTTTAAGAGCATTCCCTTCTCTGAACCTTTGTGAGTGTACAAATAATAGATGGGATTTTTAGGTGTCTAAAGCTTCTCATCAACTCACAAAGGAACTTCATCATCTTGGTGGTGAAGACTGTTCTCTTGTCTACAGCAAAATCAAGTATCTGACTCTTTCAGACATTGTCCATTTGGGTATTACAGGTTACTTATCTACTTTTTGGGATTCGGTGTTTGATTGTTTGTTTGTTTTCTTGGAATCCCCATCCCTGTTCCTTCTAAAGCCTTCTTTCCATGAATCATGATTCAGGTTTGAAGACATATGGTGAATGGTTCTTTGTGATAGTCTTTTTAATGTCACCTTCAGTTCAGTAGGAGTTGAAAGCACTGGCAAACTTCTCTGTACCATTGTGCTGTTGCACACAGACTTCTGAAAGAAACAGTTTGCTTACAGTGATGGTGTCAGTGTAGTAAAGATTTCTGGTGCAAACCTTGTATATTAAATTCAGAAAATATTTAGAGCCCATATGCCTGTTCTCTCCTGCATTTTTGAAGCTGGTTTGCAAACTCTTATTCTTTCATGGAGAGGCCAGGAAATTGCTATCCAGACACAGTCTTTATCCCACTAGGCTGATCTAGTTTAACTTTCTTCATCCATACTTGTCAACCCATGGCTTGATTTGGCTTCTTAGGCTTCTATTGTGATCAGTGGCATTGCCTGCTTTCTCAGTGGTTTAAACAGATCGTGAGAGAACTTGAAAAAACCTCCTACTTTAAGAAATCTGCCAGAGGGTAGAAAAGAGGCCAGTGGCTCAAGGGAGTCACCAGGCTTCTTGAAAATGAAAGCTGCATGGCTGTAATAGATTTCCATGCTAACTGCTGGTTTTAGGTGAATCTACTGCCAGAATTTTCACTAAATCTTCTTGGGTGACAAGAGCTGAGTTTAAATACGATGTAGAACCTGTTTAGATATAAGTTTCCTATCAGTTGCCTGTTATGTTGCACAATAGCTTTAACAAACAAACATGGTATTCTCAGAAGTTCTGTTCAAGGTATTCTGCTAAATCAGGGAAAAAACCAACAAATCGTGGTGATTAACCCTATTGCTGACATGTCTGTCCTCCGAGGATGACTTTAAAAGGCACAATTCAAAAAATACCTGAAAATTGGCTTCATTCTAAAGAGTTTTTCTGCTAAATAACGTGTCACACTCTCCTTATTACATGGGATGAATGCTTAAAAGAGGTGCTGAGCCTGCTCATGCTTTCTGAAGGCAAGCAGCAATATTCTTTGCTGTCTCAAGTGGCAATCTGTTGATGCTTTCAACCATGGTGTGAAAATATTTTGCTTGCAAACTTTTGTGTGGCATTAATGAGATCACCTAATTATTAAGTCCCTCTTAACATCCTCACACATCACCCTAAGTACACGTGCTTAAAGGAATTTTGCAACTAAATGCAAGTTAGGAAAAGGATTTTTTTTTTAAACATTTGGAAATGTAATTGAAGGTTAATAACTTACAATTGCTGGTATCGTAAAAGAAAGAAACTTGTTTGGGGGTTTGGGAGTTTTTTGTTTTCTTGTTTTTGTTTTGTTTTTTTAATTTTTATTAGCAGTCTTATGAAAAATCTTTGCTCCAGTTTTCACTCAATACTCAGTCCTGCTGAAGACCACCTCTAAAGACATGATAGTAGTTTTGCAACAAATTATTCTTACTGCCTGTCACAGATTTCTGACTTGTGTTATATCTTAGTGAGAAAAGGCACCAGTCCTAAAACTTGTGCTGAAGTTTCATTGTTCAATGTAATATTTTTCATGGTTTCACTCCTCCTTATTAAATCACTTGAATTGTGACATTACCTTTAAACTGAAGAATTTGTAACATACACCAAGAGTCTGAGTCATAACTCCAAGAAGTTAATTTGTCAGGATAGCATTGAAGACTTATTAATGAGTCCCACAAATGAATTTGAACTGGTGTTTTCAAAGATTATAGAAGAGGTGTGGATAGATTTTCCACTCCTCATACTTCAGCGTAAACTGCTGTCATGGTGCTGAGTCCTTTGAAGAAGTCTGCTCAGTAGAGCTTGTGTTAGGAGTACTTTTTAAATCAACACACCTTTTACTTTACTAGCTCAACATTAGATCAATAATCAACTTCTTCAATTTGTGTTTGAAAAACCACAGCAGCCTCTGAAATACAGTTCACTGGAAAAGGGAAAAGTGTGTAACTAACCAGGCTAAGCTGGAGAAGCTTCAGATAAATCTCTGCTGTTGAGATGTGTACCCTATGAGCACTGATAAAAAAGAATAAGGTGTGGTAGCAGATAATAGAGCAAATACAAAATTTTAAATGGAAATAAAAGGATTTGTATATATACACCACATCCCAGAGAAAAAATTTGGGAAAAAAAAAAAAAAAAAGCTAGCATCTTGAAAAGCTGACATAGCAGAAGTAAGCACTGTCCGTTAAAACACAGCATAACCTAAAACTCCATCAGGCAGAGCAGACAAACTATGGCAGAGAACTTGAAATGACCACAGATGACCTTCCCCTTCAGGTGTAACTCAGATTCTAACACTCTGGCAGTGTTACTTCGTTTCATTAGTAATAGCATTCTAAATGCTCTTGAGCCACGAAGCCAATGGGAATGGGTGGCATCTTATGGTAGGGATAGTCACACTGGGAGGGGTACAACAAGGGCATCAACAGTTACTATTTTCTGTAAGAACTGTCTGCTTAGAATGTTTATTGGCTGTTGAGATTTTTCTCTCTAGGGTGAATATATTTTTCATGCCGCTGTGAGTGAGACTTGGAAAAAGCTAAAAATCACGTTGAAGATGAAGTGTAATAGAATTCAGGAAGAAAACTATCACTGTAGTGGGATACTTCTCTTTGATCTAAATATTTAATATGTATGAAGAGTCTTGGCCTTCTCCCAGCAGAGCACACAGAATGTTCCTGGTGATTTACCCCACAGAGCTTCGGAGAAGCTCGACTGAACTGTCCACGTAACAATTTGTGTATTGCTGTTTTCCCTGGGTGGTACAAGCAAACATTGCCTCTTGTTTACCTTAGGCTGCAAGATTAAAATTAAAACAGGTGTCAGTGGAAAGGAGATTGATAGTTTTGGTGTGCTGCAGACCAGGCGTATTTGCCATTATTTCTACTATGTAGAATGGGATTCTTCCTAACTGCCTAATGGAGACTTGCATAAAATCAATGGCACTTAGGGCTCCAAATGCTGAAGGACAAACGGCAAATGGGGAAAAATTTAAAAAAAAAAAAAAAAAAAAGCTTTTCTCCACTGGAATCTGCAGAAGATGCTCAGGTAATGTAGGGCAGTTGTGCAAGGCAAGAAATCATCTCTTGGAGCATTGCTGAGTGAATTAACTGTTTTGGTGATGGTTTTTTTTCATCTTCACATGGTTAATCTTACAGGGAAGGAACTATTCATGTGAAATCTGATGGCACACAAGGCAACAGCAAAAATGTCCTCTCTTTTTAGTACTGAAAAGGAAGTACTGAAAAGGAAGCAGTTATTCTTGGTGTTTCCTGATGTTTCAAGGTGCTCTCAGGGTTTAGGTTAATATTAAGGTAATACTACATAAAGAAAAAATTTACAGATAGAACAAGTGCTTATATTATTATTAAGCAAAAAATAAACTGCAGGTTTTTAATTTATTCTTTTAACTTATGCATTCTCTTTGATTATAGAGACATAATTAAGATGGGTAATTACAAACCTTGTGTTTCCTAGCAATACATTCATGCAGTAGTAACTATAGTGTTTTAAAATATCAAGCTCATACGTAAAGCAAATTATCTATTTAGTTGGAATGATATCATTAGAGCCAAATTAAATTCTCTGATAAGCACAACTACTCATTAGTTGGCTGCACATTATCTAAAAGCCACTTGAATCTCAGTAACAAATTTGGAATATTATCCTATCGTACATACATTTGCTCTCAAAAGCATAATACACAAGTGTAACTAGATCAGTTGAGACCATTTTGATTTTCGATTTCCTAATTAACTTGAATTAAATTGCTGCTGACACATCTGTCTCAGAGTTGGTTTCACTGAGTTTCTGACCTGCTACAAAGTCTCTTTCTTAGGCAAAGGTTCATTTCTAAAATCCAAAAAGGAAAAAGGAGTTTTCAATAGCCAGCTGAGTATGTTCCTCTTGAATCAATTGATTTATGCTGTTTAATTTTAAAATGCACTTTTAATAGTATATTAGGTGCTGAACATACTGGAGAGGTGCCTTCAGGTATTTAAATCAAAATAAATAAAATATTGACTGAGCTGAACTCAGTAGCTCACTTTATTAAACCAAAGAGTCACATGCCAGTTTCAAGCAATGCATTTATAGGGATTTATTCCAGTTCAAATTAATGTTTAAAGTTCTCTGTTTTCAATAAATCTTGTGCAAATTTTTTTTTTTTTTTTGTGCAAGGGCCAAATCTGAGAGGTACTGTTTCACTAGTGAGATCTGAAGGATGATTTTTCTTTACCTTTAGATTGTGATTTCCTTCAACATCTTCCAGGTTCTAGGTACATAATGTAATTTTTTCATGGGCCATTTTCAGGGGAAAGGCGGGACAGTAAGTACTGTTTATCCATCCATTGCATAGTGGAAGAAAGAGACTTCTCTCAGTGTTTTTCTTCATAACCACAAGGTAGGATTCTGCCCACCTGCTCCTGACGTGGATAGTGACTTTGGCCTGGCAATTTAAAAACAGCTCTAAAAATAATGGAGGAAAACTTCCTTTTTATAGTTTCAGTGTTCATACCAATAGTCTGTGCCACATCCTGATGCAGAATTCCAGGTCAATAAGCCATTACAGGAGCTGAGGTATCTCCTGTCAATCTGAGTAGGAAGGTTCATCCAGAAGATAGCAGTTTTCAGTGATTTACTGGGTAAAAAACCTGTCAGGATGGCTGAGCCCAGAGAGTGATGGTGAACGGAGATAAATCAGCTGCCAGCAGGTCACAAGTGGTGTTCCCCAGGGCTCAGTACTGGGGCCAGTCCTGTTTAATGTCTTTATCAACAATCTGGACAAAGAGGTGGAGTGCACCCTCAGTTTGCAGATGACACCAACTGGGGTGAGAGTGTTGATCTGCTGGAGGGTAGAAAGCCTCTCCAGAGGGATCTGGACAGGCTGGCTCAATAGACCAAGGTTAAACAAGGTGAAATGCCAGGTCCTGAATTTGGGTCACAATGACACCATGCAGCACTACAGGCTGGGGGAAGAGTGGTTGGAAAGCTGCCTGGTGGGAATGGACCTGGAGGTGCTGGTTGACAGCAGCTGAACATGAGCCAGCTGTGTCCAGGTGACCAAAAGGGACAATGACTTCTTGGCTTGTGTGGCCAGCAGGACCAGAGATTGACCCCCTGTACTCGTCACTGGTGAGGTCGCGCCTCAAATCCTGTGTCCAGTTCTGAGCCCCCCATTACAAGAAGGACATTGAGGTGCTGGAGCATGTCCAGAGAAGGGCAATGGAGCTGGTGAAGGGTCTGGAGCACAGGTCTGACGACAACTGACTGAGACAGGTTGGGTTGTTTAGTTTGGAGAAAGCGAGGTTGAGAGGAGACCTCATTGCTCTCTACAACTGCCTGAAAGGAGGCGGCAGTGAGGTAGGGATCAGTCTCATCTCCCAGGTGACAGTAAGAGGAAATGACCTCAAGTTGTGCCAGGGAAGGTTTAGACTGGATATTAGGCAAAATATTATCATGGAAAGGATTATATATATACAGATATATAATTTTATGATCATTTAGCATTCTTGATTTATGCATTGTGAACCTGTTTGTAGGCTGCTGCTCATATCCATTAAGTCTGCTGATTGGAATATTAGTATTACTTCATTTCAATGAGAGCCAGTATATATAAATGATTTGAGGCAAAGGAAAAGACTTTAATTTTATTCTTTTTCTGGCTTTGTCTGATTTAAAGATACATAATATCCACAGTAGCAAAAGCAGCTTTGTTTATTTCTTAATAATTCATTGTTATTCTTATCCATTAATTACATCTTATAGCTGAAGAGAGTGTGTATTGATCCACTAAATATGGTCCATGTCTGAGATATTATTAGAATTCAGGGCCAAGTAGAAAAAAGTTGTTTTTTTCTTTTAATTAGGCTCAGCTCCTGTTTTAGACTGGTTTGCAATAAATTAAATGCATTGTAATTGAAAGACACTTTCACAGTAATAAGCAGAACAGAAGCACCCTTCTGTAGTGGTTCAGATTTGTTTGGGATAAATAGCACTGGCCTATAGATATTTTTTTTGAAGTAAAAAGTGTCACTGCTACGATCCTCCAGGAGCCTGGAGCTTTGAGCTAGATTTCCTGCACCTTTTTAAAAGTGAGGTTTCTAGTCACTGAGATCAAATATAAACTAGAAAAGCAAACTTCTTAAAGGGTAGAGAAGATACAAAGTGGGTTGGAAATAAAATAGGCTTATAAACCTGTACCTTTCTCCATTTCTGTGTTCTGTCAGAGCAAATCCTTTTCTCTAGTCTTGCTTTCCACCCAGTAAGTTGGTGCCTTTCTAAATCACAGCAATTGCCAGACAATCTAGCCTGCGTCCCTAGGAAAAGCCCTACTTTCTCTCTCCCAGAAGTCTGACTCTGCATGCTTACTGTTTAGATGAGGAGGCTTCTGGCTTCTGCTGGGTGAAGACTCCCTGCCAGCCCTCTCTCATATTCTAGCGTCCTTTCCCCTTCTGCCTGCATCCATATGTTTTCTTGAGCAACAACTTAGCAAATTTTTAAAACTTTTTTAAGATCCAGATGGTCTATTGGATGCCTTTCTCTCTTTAAATCTGAACTTTTGTCCTGTGTACTCAATGTCTGAATTCTGTTGTCAAATACTGGAATTCCTATCCCCTATGCCAAGGATCCATCTACCCTTAAATCCTTTGTTTTCTGGCAGCATGCCCATGCCAGTCAGGCCAGAGCTAAATGAACCCCTGATGGGTCTAATACCAGGAACACAGATTATTTTCTGATCAGATGACTATATGAGAGTAAAAATTGCGCTGAGGTTTTGTAAGGAAGGTAAAATGCTCTATCAGCCTTAGCATCTCAGTTTTATTGATGCATTGTGTGTTGGCTAGAAAGTTGCCTGTGAACTAACATAAGGCTAGAAAATTCCAGGTCATAAGTTTTGGCCCAGAATTTTATACAAGACTTGAAATTCATGAGAAGAAGGACAAGAACAGCCCATAGCCAGAATTTTGAGATCTCACCTGAGATCCAGAGGGCCAAGATTAAAGTCTGCTCCAACATGTCAGTCACAAACTTCCCATCTGAAAAAAAATGGCGGAAATAAATAACGATACAATGTGTGGTCTTCATCTTCCCTGAAGTCCTTACCAGAACTGTTCTTTAACTTTTTGGTTCTTTTCCTCCTCCTGTCTTACACAGTACTCTGAGGGTTACAGTACATAGTAATTTACGTGCAGCAGACCATAAGGAGAATATTTTTACTTGATCATTGTGGGCATCAATACATGCTCCAAATATTTCCAAGAGTTGAAGGGCACAGATTGAAAGCCAGCTCCATATTTCCATGTTTTAGTGTAGTAAGATTTTTTTTTGCCTCTTGTTTGAAATCAGCAAGGACAACAGCAACAAGTTCTGTGCCCAAAAGCAGCAGCTTCCTTCATTAACAACTCTGGTATTGTCTTCTCTCTTTCTTTTTAAAATTGTATCTTGTAACTACAAATGTAAATCAATGCTATAACAGTAGTATAATCTGCAGGTTATGCTGACCCATATTGTTCTTCTGTTGGAGTGGAGATAGATATTATAAACCATTAAATATTTAGGACTGTGCATTCCAATAACTAAAAAAGTCAGTTCCATTCCTACTGCATTAGTTATCACTTAATGTGGGACTACACATACTAACCATCCACTGTTTGGAGTTTTCTTGGTGCAAAAATATGGCATTTGCACCTGACAGGTATAGTGACAAATGATGCTCTTAAGAAGAAAAGAAAGTACTAAATACCAGGTGCATACATCTTAAAATGGCATATAAGCTATAATTGTAAGACAGTTTTAAGTGGAATGAAATTAGGGAAATACCAGAAATAGACTGAGTTTGTTTCCCTCACTCTAGATCATGCTTGTTAACCACATTTGCAAATATAGACTATTTAGCACAGGTGCTCACCTAAGTCAAAGTTATCCAACTGAAGTTGGCCAGATCCAAAAAAACCCACCCCATATAAATGTCTCACTGCACTAATTCTAAAAGTCTAAGCTTGAAAACTGTGTTTCGCTATGAACTGTGAGTTGTACCCGTGTGTTGGCCCCTGCCCCCAATGTGCTGAATAACTACAGCTCTCCCTAATTTTATGGATAAGTTTGATGTTACAGACCTATGCCAGAGTGAGTAAAGGATGTTTCTACCCTACCAGGGATCAAAAACATGGCTGCATGTGCTTAAATTTATGTAGGTAACCTTGACATTTTGCCTAGGTTTTTACCAAAGTTAATTTACACAATAAGACAGTATTCCCATTTAACTAGATCAACTTAATGCTTATGTTAATATCATGCATTATTAGTGTTATTTGCTATAACATTTTCCATGTCAGGTATTAGACATGAATAAGATTTATTACTAGGTAGTAAACAATTCCCATTGCTGGCTTCATTAAAGAAAAATTATATTTCCAGTGGGGAGGATAATTTCAAGGACACAGCTAAAAAAAGATTGGAATCTGAAGATTCAATTTAGTCTACATTTCCACACCGCCCCAGATACGTGTTTGCATAGTATGTAAGAGATGAAGGATTGTCCCGCTGTCTGAGTACTTCAGCATGGGAGGGTTTGGTCTGGTCATTTAGCTGAGGTACAGGTCACCGAAGAGACCAAAGGTGAAGTTGGTGTTTTGATCCACGGATTAACTTGTCCAGTTCTGTATGTATAGAGACAATAGACCCAAAGAAAGCAGAGAGCAAACCCTTCTCTTGTGCTAAGGTATGTTAATATCCCAGGAAGCAGTAGAAGAAAGAGAACCTGCTTTGTTGATAGGAGTTCTCTGTCCTACTGTGCTAAGCTCATATTTCAGATGTGAAAGAAGAAAGATAAAAGCAGATGGTGATCTGATCCAGAGAAGGATTTTGGAGAGGTCGTATGTCCTGAGAGTTGCCATGGTACCTATGAAGTAAGGATACATCTGAAATGTGGTAATAAAATGCGACAAAAATTTCTTTAGGACCAGTAAGTTCATGGAAACTCTTTTCTGGTTGTAGGTTGATTACATTTTGGATTTTTCTACTGTTGTTATAGTTTCTTTTCCACTTTCTTGAGACCCATGTTGGGATGCCAATTATGTCATGGTTTGAGCCAGGCCAAATGCCAGGTACCCCCAAACTAACACACCCACACCCAGGGCTCATGAGTTGAGATAAGGAAACCCAGGAGAAGACGCACTTAGAATAGGCAAAACAGGACTAACTTAGGTTGCAAAGTGATCTAATTTATTGCTAACAGAGTCAGAGGAGTAAATGAGAAGTAAAATAAACCCTTCAAGGCCACCGTTTCTCCGCTCACTGACCCTCCCCCACTCCTTCCCAGCAGCTGCACAAGGGAACAAGGTATGGGGGGAGGGTTAGGTCAGTTCATCACCCAGATCTTCTTCCCCTGCCCAGGGGGAGGCTCTTTTCCTCTGCGTAGCCATGGGTCTCACTGTCGGCAGCCCGCCCGACACTGCTGCAGTGACGCTGGTCCCCACACAGGCAAGCAGTCTCCCCAAAACTGCTACGGCGTGGGGTCCATCTTCCACGGGGTACAGACCTCTGAGCCGGGCCGTTTCCATCTCGGGAGCAAGGCTTCTTCTCTTTACCGGACTTCTGCTGGGCTTCTCTCTCTCTCTCTCTCTCTCTCTCTCAGGCACCCACCCACTCCATGTGGGACACTCAGTTCAGTCTCAGGGTGCAAGTCAAGGCCTGTTTCTCCACTAGGACTCCCTCTGGACCACGGCCGCCTTCAGGCATCCACTCGCTTCAGCATGGGCGAGTGGATCTCAGCATTTCCCGTGGGCCCCCATGGGCTGCTGGGGCACCCCCTGCTTCACCATGGCCTCACCACGGCCTGCAGAGGCTGCAGAGCTCCGGCGCCTGGAGCTCCCCCTCCCCCTCCTTCTCCACTGACCTTGGTCTCTCCATGTTGTTTTCCCTCACACACTCTCACCTACTTCTCCTCCTCTGGCTAAGAAAAAGTGCATGCAGCCATTGTTTTGATTTCTTCTTGACTATGTTTTGACAGAGGCGTAACCAACATTTCTAATTGGCCCAGGCTTGGCCAGCAGCATGTCCATCACTCAGAGCTGGGCATGGTGAAGGCTTTGAGAAGCTTCACAGAGGAACCATCTTTGTGCCCCCCCCCCCCACTAGAAAAACCTGGGCCAAGCTAAACCACGACAACTGTTTTTACAAGACCTCACCAAATAGACTGCTCAAACACTTTTCAATGTGACAATTCTCTTTAGTCTGTTTTTTCTGATTACTGGCTTTTCTTTGCATCCATTGTTTATTGTTGGTTCAGCTTGGATGTCTGAAACTTGTAAAGCAAAACAGTCAGTGGTGGACAATGTGAGCAGCATATATCCTTGCTCCCATGTGAGCGGGGGCAAAAGTGTATTCACATAAAACTTTCCTACAAATAATCTCTCTTCTCTTTATAAAGTTAACTTTGAAATAGATAGTCAAATATAGAGCTTTAAAAGTGTGCACATTTATAGAACACTTTATTAACTGGTATTGGGGCTGTCCCAATTTTAGGACTTGAGAGTCTCCTGGGTTGGGTTAAGAATTCTCAGAATGGTAACTCTGAATTTATCTTGGTTGTGCTGTCTACCCACACTTTTAAATCTCACCAGTTCTCTCAGGCAAAATCAGAGGTGATTTGCTCTATAATATTCTTTTGGGAAAGGAATGAGCAAAAGCTCATACATTCTGAAAGAAAGTGAGCTAAGATGATTAGCATGTGAGACAAAAAGTATGCCTGTGAGTTTTTCCTCTAGCTACATGTTCTTACTCACAAAAATGGAGTGCACACTATAGAGATTTATATGCTTTTGTATTATTAGTTTTACTTGTGTATGCAACCATATCCCTATGGGTAGCTTCTATAAATATTCTTTAGTTTTTCTACACCTCTGCCATTATTTAATCTGAAAGCACTGTATTTACTCAATTTATCCTAAAGTATGCCAGCTGAGGATTTGGCCTGTACTACCTCATGCTGGTTAAGGAGGCTAGATTAATTAAATTGAAACATTATATTGTCCATTAAACTATTTCAAAGATATAAAAACTTGAAGCTTCACTTTGTCTTTCTAGATGCAAGCCAAGTTTATGCTTGTAACAAAACCAAAGGGCAACAAAAAAAGTAACTGTAGTTGGTTAAACATATATTAATCCAATTAAAGGCTTCTACCTTGAAAATTACATTCAGTTCTGAATTATGCACTCCAAATATATAGAAACAGAGCCCTGCTTCTCCTTTTATGTTTTCATGGCAATACTAAATCACGGAAAGAATCCAGGCATACAGGTGATGTAGCTGACAATGATGGATACTAGGCATGTTTTGGGAAGAAGAAAGAGGATGAGGGTATTTTGGAGAAGCTCTCTTTTTCTTTTCTTGGTGAGGTAAAGAAGAGGAAATTAATAAAGCCCTCCAGGTTAGGAGTCCCAGACACAAAGGAAGAAGTCAAAAGGAAAAGCCTCTGAGAAGTACACAACCCTTTTATGCTTGAATCTGCATATTGGCCTTCCTAAATCTCTTTCATTTGGACCTGATGGTTTTGATGGACAAGGAACTACATGGAATGAATGAATGAATGAATAATGAAAAACCAGAATTGCCTGGAATATAGATGTTGATATAAACTTAAGATCATATTATTTCAAGACTTTTATGGAAGGATGGTTCTTGACAGATATTTAGAGGCTATCAGAGGGAAAGTCATCCTATATTTGTCCTATTTCTCATACTTTTGCCCTAAAGGTTCTCCAGCTATGGCTGGAGACTTGTAGTGGGCTAAATGGGTTTGCAATCAAAATCCCAGGGGCGTCACCTGATAGTTTATGACTAATACAGATCCTTGTACTGAGAAAGGGGATTTTACATATCTTTGGTTTTATTTACTTTGAACCTTGATGGAAATCTTGTTAAAGCCTAGAGGAAGTAGTCCTTGATTTTACTGAATCTAGTTGTTTCAGTTCTGAAGAACCAACCCAGCAGAGTTTAACAAGTCTTCAGAAAAGATCATATAGAAAAAAGAAAGAGAGAGACACCTTCTGTTGATTCAATTTCCCTTTTACATTAATGACTTCTGTTCACATATGTTGGGACATATTGGTTCAGTCACTTGCAGAGCAGCTCTGCCTTGGAGTTGCTCTTTGCAGGTCCTTCCAATCTCCATCATTCTGCCTGTTTCCTGCTTTGTGTCAGAACATCATGGCCTTTTTTTGACAACTGTATGTTTTTCACTCTTTTGGGGAAGATCGGCCCACTTGGCTCAAACACTTAAAAACAATGGGAAAAGAAGGCTTCTTTAACTGTCTTAATTGTTCTTTCTTTACCTCTGCTTAGGGCCACTAAAATTTGTCCCAAGACTATAAAAAATTGTTTGTTTGTGCCTTGTTGCCCTCCACCAGTCCCTCTGGAGTCACATTGTGGTGGGGAACATCTTCCCACAAAGATGTTTAGCTGTATGAATGCTTTTCATGTCCTGGGTGGGTTCAGTGCAGGTGAAAATGCCTTTTCCCACCCTTACTTAACTTCATAATGAGAAAAAACATTGACCTGGTTATGGTGAATTATCCATTTCCTTTAAAATGGAGAAATCTCAAGCACAATTGATTAGAATCAATTGTTTTATTGAACAGTGCAAATAATACCTTGTATCCAAATTAAATACAATTGTTTGGTTGGATTTCTCATTTAAAATTTTATATCAAAAACAAATTGGGAGGTCTAAGGATTCCAGGTTTTGATGTGATTGTTAAAGCAACAGATGAACCATATATTGTGACTTTTAATTCTGTAAGAGTGGGTCATGCTTGAACCCCATGTCAATTCTCCATGACAAGCTTGGCTGTACCAAGTGCTTTCAGGCTTGTATGTTACTGGGTTTAGCCAAGGCAGAAAAACTGATATTCTATATAAATTTGGTTCTAGAATTTTGTAAGATGATTCTGACATAGCCTGTAAAAGAGGCTGCCATTTCAGACAGTCAAATTTTGTGGTTAATGCAGTCCATATTAAAGAAGTGTTTAATAAGGAGATTGTCAACGGAGGCTTTATCAAAGAACAATTTTATTGGGGAACTTTGATAGTAACTTTAAAGGATAACATGATTTCAGTGAACAACTGGATAGATATTTAATGCTTGGAAATTGGATGTACCAAATACTGTTGGTGAAATTTGCCCACGTCTTAAAATATGAAGTAATAAATGACAAGTACTGATATGATCCCATCCAGAGCAATTGGACAAAGGATCTACATTGAAGAAGATGAATTTTGACTCTGCCAAATGTAGTGTTTGCAATGGAGGGAAAGGACACTGCCCAAATGTGAGACTTGGTGATATTATCCTGGTCTTTGCTACAGCTGAAAGTCTTCAGGGACATGATGAGACAAATAGGAAAAACCCTACAGCATGAGAGGTCAGTGAAAAGCTATTCCAAAACAGGCCAACAAGGATACATAACAGAAACACTAAGTACGCCTTTTGATAGTGAAAATAATAGCTTGTGTTGGGAAAAAAAAATAGTCTAGAAAGACTTTGATTCTCCATCCCCTGGATATTCTAAATCTTTCTAAAAGACAGGCTGGTAATCAAAAAGGAATTTTGGCATGGGCCTGATGAAGAAACAACTGCATAGGACTTTGTTACAGAGCATTTTAGTCAAAATATCCATAGTGCTCTCTTTTGTTCTGCAAATCTATTCAAGCCCAAAGTCTTAACTCTCCTAAGGATTTTTCTTGAAAAAATATTTGTTTCTGAAAATAATAAAAAAACCAAATCAAGTAAAAACAGTAATTCTGCAGAAGCATTAGTCAAGGATTTATAAATTCACTGGCATTCCAAATTGGAATGAAATCTGTAAGACTGGTCTGGGTCAAGTGTAACAATTAGCTATTTGCTTTGTTTTATTTTACAGCTTTTAAATAAAGAAAATTCAGACTAAATCATCTCGTTCTTCAAGTGGCAGAGCAGTCATTATGGCTTTATTAGAGTTTTTTACAAAGTTTTTTCCAAAATAAATCTTCAGCAAAGCCAACCTGCTTTTATTTTTACACAGTCTTTGAGATTGTACGTTGCTGTGACTCATATACTTGTTCAGGATACATCCACAATTTTTGAGTCTTGCTCCACAACTTTTAACTTAAGAAGAAGATGTAACACTAGTATTCTATTTAAGTGCAATTGAACCATATTTTCATTTTGTTCTCTATTTGTGACTGTATTTCCACTTTTAGTGTTGACTTAAATCCTCCCAGTTTTTTCTCATATATAAGATGTATAATGGTCTGGATTTGGCAATTAAGGTACCAAATTACTTAGAAAGACAGTATCAGTGAGTCAAGCTGAACCTGTATGTGTGTTTGGATCAAGTTGCCAGTGGAACTCTAACAGGATGAAAACAATGAGCCATGGAATAATTCCTTCCATTCACTACACAACTTCATGTTAATGAAAACCCAATAACATTAATAGATTTCCCCTTAGTTTACACCAGTGTAAATTGAAGGAAAATCAGATCCCACATGCTCTTTAGGAAAAGAATGAAAATCGAATCTATCTGTCTCCTCTATGGAGCTGTAATGACGGCACCACAAGCTAAATTTTCCATCTGTATCTAATGTACCATCTCTTATGTTACCTGGACACTACTGCACTTATGGCCATCGTGCAGAACCATTGGTTCACCAAAGTGATTTATGTGCCTGAAGGTGTGTAGTGTAGCTCCAGAAAGTGGTGTAACGACGAGGCAGCCTGCGCTTTATTCCCTGGTATTACTCTTAAGATGTTCTGGAAGGAGGAAAGAACACCAATACCAAAAAAACCCCAAAACCTCCAATAACCTTTTAGAAACTTCAGAAAAGTTCAAAGGACTGCATATTCTTGGCACTGTCATGCTTGAACCTACAGATTTAAAATGAAAGAGAGTAGGTTTGGATTGGTCATAAGGAAAAAAAAAATTATTATGAGCTTGGTGAGGCACTGGCATGGGTTGCTCAGAGATTTTGTGGATGTCCAGTTAATGGAACTGTACATGGTCAGGTTGAACAGGAGTTCGAGCAACCTGATCTAGCGAAAAATGTTCCAGCCATGCCAGGAATGGGTGGACTTAGATGATCTTTAAAGGTTGCTCCAAAACCATTCTATGATGATGATTTATGTTTATAAAAGGATTTTCCAACTATGTTGGTATTAACGTTTGTAAAAAAACTTCAGAATGTACAAAAAAGATTTTTTGTGTAAGTAGTATTGAATCACATCATTTCAGTAGTGATTTTGTTCCTGAAATGTGAAAATACTGAATAGAGGACTCTGATTTGACCCTATTTCCTTATCAAGGTAACAAACAAAAGTGAGAAGTTCTTAATTAAAAGGGTTTCTTTTTCTTGACCTCACAGGAAGAAAGTTTTACCTTTGGGAGTGGAGGAAGTGAGCTGACATACAAATAGTGAAGTGTTGGCTAGTTACCATCAGTAGGAATATAAGAGTTTTAATACACCCTGTGATGCGTATTTGCTACAAAGCTTAGGGCAGCTGCTTGGAAAACTGCCCTACAGAAAAGGACCTGGGAGTCGTGTTTGACAGGTGGCTAAATATGAGCCACCAGTGTGCCCAGATGCCCAAGAAAGCCAATGTGTCAACAATCATGTGGCCAGTAGGACCAGGGTAGGGATTGTCCCCTGTACTTGGCACTGGTGAGGCCATACCTGGAATCCCCTGTCCAGGCACCTCACAACAAGACAGACACTGAGAAGCTGGAGTGTGTCCAGATAAGGGCAATGGAGCTGGGGAAGGGTCTGGAGCACAAGTCTGATGAGAAACAGCTGAGGCAGCTGGGGGTGTTTAGCCTGGAGGAAAGGAGGCTCAGGGGAGACCTTATCACTCTCTACAACTGCCTGAAAGGAGGGTGCTGCAAGGTAGGTGTCAGTCTCTTCTAAAGAACAAGAGATAGGATGAGAAGAAGCAGCCTCAAGTTGTGCCAGGTGAGGTTTAGATCAGATATTAGGAAAAATTTCTTCACAGAAAGGCAGGTATTGGAGTGGGCTGCCTAAGAAAGTGGTGGAATCCCCATTCCTGAATATATTTAAAAGATGTGTAGATAATGGCACCTAGGGACATGGTTTAGTGGAGGACTTGGCAGTGATGGGTTAATGGTTGGATTCAATGATTGAAAGGTTTTTTTCAATCTTAAAAACTCTATTATTCTGTTATTTAATATAACCAAAATAGGTTGGGAGAAAAACGAGATCATACAGAGCATGTAACAAAATCCTACTCATGGAGATTTTCAAAGTCTTGCAAACAGCATTGAATTCTGTGAGTTTAGAGCCTCAGCATTTGCTAGTTTGGCTCCCTTGTTTTGTAGAGTTTAAATTAGGTTGGGATCTCACACAGGAAGCATCATATGTATGGGATTTCATTTGTTAGTAAATGACATTTACTAACAAATGGTTTTTGGAAATCAAATTAAATTTTCATAATAAATTATTCATTGGAATTCTATTAAATTATTTCCTTTTCTCTTGCATAAGAATTTTGGTAACTAGAAGTACTAGAGGGTTATTTGGAAGTAGGTGCATGCCATGTGGGATTTTTTTTGTTATGCTCTGAACTGAACAGTTATTGGGCAGAAGCTGCGCAAAAAAACCACAGGCGTTAACTGCTGTCTAGACAAGAGCTGATGGTCTGCTGTATTTTTAGTCTCTCTCTGGTATTTTTGCTACCAAAACAAACTAATATGTCTTGGTTTTAATTAGAGGCTGAAAGTTCATCAGAGCCTCCAAAAGGGCCTGACCTTGTAGCAAAGTACATGGCTCCAATTTTCTTTCCATCTTGCTACTTTTGTTAGTGCTTTGTGTTAAGATGGTGGGTTTTATTTGTGATCCATAACCTCACTTGCAAATGATGCTTCGGAGCCCATGGCTGACCCTATGGCACCAGAGCTTATTAGAACACCATGTGCAGCTTAATTAAAACAGAGAGAGGAAAAAAAAATTTTACCCTGAAGCATATTGTGCAAGAATGCTCATGTTTCTGGAGATGTGTTAAATTCATGCCTACAGGTATACACGGGGCTGCATAATACTTTCAGTGACCAGTCTGAACAGGTGTCTCTCCTGGTGAGTGCTCTCCCTCAGAGAGAGACCACAATAGAGAGGGAGCACTCAGCTTTCTACAGACATGGAAAGCTGCACAGCCCCTCAGGGCTCTCAGAATTTAGCCCCTTGTGCTCAAGGTTAGCTCTGATGCAGTGTGGCTATGTTACTGTGGAGAAGAACTGTGTGAGAACAGGCTGGGAGGTGCCTTTCCCTGAGCCCCTCTCTTATTCACGGGTTTTGGTTTTGCTCAGCCTCTCGCCACTGATCCTTGGCTTGACCAGTTTGCAGCCACGCCTGTGGCTGTTCGTGGACTTTGTTGATGCTGACCTGATCTGACTTACTGCCTTCCTGGCTTGACCTCAGGCCAGCTGCATCCGTGTGGGTTGGCTCAGTGAGCTGGATTCTTGGCTGAGCCTGCTTAGTGTCGCTGGTCAGAGCACCCCTGTGTTCAGCATCCCGCAGTGCTGCAGTCCCTGTCGATGAGAAAGCTGGCCATGCCTGCCTTGTGTCATCCGCAGCTCCTGGCTTGCTTCTCTGTAAATAGCAGCCCAACTTACAGCTCCCTGAAGGAATTAGCATGTGATTATGCCGGTTTATTGCTGTTGCTCCATTTGTTAGTGATTCCACATCCAGCCAGAAGGAAGTTTTCTGTCCTGCTAGAGCTCTGGTTTGTTCTTTCTTCAAATTGTTTCTGAGAACAAGAAGACAAAGTGAGTATGGATTCTGACTTCATGGCTTCTTACACAGGGATTAAGACATGGCTGTGTGTATTAGACAAGGCTCATCCTATTCCTGATTAAATATTCATAATAGTAATTACTTGTTCACATTACAATACCTCCTGCATCTCCCAGCTAAGAGTAATGCTTCATTCTGCTAGGTAGTAAACAAATAAAAGCAACCCAGGGGGAATAAATACACATCAGAGAGGACAGGCAGGATACAAGGAAATAAATAGAGCTGATCAGGGAACAAAATTTTCTGCATTAAAAGAAAACAAAACCAAACCAGGATTTTGTTGAAAACAAAAACATTCCAGTGCTGTCAGAAAATGGTTGCAATTTATTAATTTATTTATTTGTGTCGTAAAATTATTTGAGTGCTCCTGGCTGCAAACATGCTGCTGAGCCTTTTGGAAGGCATTTCTGTCACTGCAGTAGTTAGCTGCCTGGTTCTCCAAGGTTCATGACTGCCCCTATTTCTCAGCTCTTGGGCTGCCTGCCAAGGGAGGATGCTGTGTGACCCAGGGAGATGTACAGCCCCTGCGCTGGTAGCTGGGGAACTCAAGGTGGCAAACTAGCATTTGCTGCTGTAAAACTTATCCATTTTAGCTTGCTGTGGTAAGTTTGTTACGAAAGACTTTAGGGGAATGTGGTGGTAGAGGCAAAAAGATGAGTAAGTGTCAAGGATCAAGATTATCCTGAGCTCCATCTTCCTCAAGAAGCCAAAAGAAGTCAAAGAAAACAGCCAGAAAGATCTTTTCCAGTTGCTGAGTGTATCTGCATCCCCCTGCAAATGGAGTTAGGGCTCTTGTGAGAGACAGGTTCCTACCAGCCTTCATTGGGTGCAGTGGACAGGTCCGGGGACCAAAAATACCCCAACACTGCACACAGGAACTGCCACCACCAGTCAGTGGAGCTGAGAAAACATTATGAAATAGTTGTCCTTGGTGGTCTATGTGAAGCTGAAAAAAACTCTCTGTAATCCTGCTGCTGTTTCTAAATCTGTGCTTCTTTATTTCTCCCAGACTAAAAATGCCTGAGAATATGAATCATGGTGAACCTAATGTAGTAACTAAAAATAGTTCAGCTTTTACTGAGATCCCTGCTCGTGGGGGATACCTAGTCCTGATATTTTGAAGAACAACTTACTCATCACTGATCATGGAACAGAGCAACTTATGTGGCTACACTGTGCAAAACTGATGATACATCATTAATGTATTTACAAGGATTTATCTTGCTCACCTGTCCCATGAAAATGTGAGGCTTCACAAACAAGATGGAAACGAAGCCACATGTAAGAAAATGCATTAGAGATTCTGAATTTTTCCAGATCCCACTAAGAGGTGCTGAATCCACAGAAGAAAAAAAAATCCTGTTTAAAAACTGCACAATGTTTGCTGAAACTGAACTAAACTTCTTGAGAAGTTACTTATGCACAAAGCATGAGGAAAGCCATGACTATATCTTTCTCTCCTGCTTAATCTGCTGTAGGCAGTTTAGTTTTCAGGTCTGTATTTTTAAAATTTTTTTTACAAAAGGTTTTCCATATTTCACAACTGACTTCCCATTATACATATAGCTGAGAGCTCAAAATCATCTCAAATGCTCTTTTGAAGTAAATTGCAAAACTCCACTAAAGTCAATGGAGTGCTATCCACTTATACAAGGCAAACATTCTTCCAGCGACACTTACTGTTGTTATTATTTGCTTCTCTGATGTGTGAATGCTGAAAAGAATAGTGAACAATCTGTATCTCCTGTAGGTTCCATTTTGTTATAGTCATATTCATACAACAGTGTCATGCTGTTGTATAAGACATTCAGAATGGAAGAGATTCTGTTGTAAAAATTGAATTTTAAACTATTTCTGTTCTCTAGAGTTTCTCCACAGGACAGAGAAATTAACCAGTTGTGCAGTCACGTATTTATAAATATAGAACAGAGTTTGTGACCTGATTATACAATAAATCTAGCTGAGGGCTTACAGATATCAGTTAAAAATGTCCCAAACATCTAAACCATGTGACACAAAGCACTCAATTGGTGTTAATTTAACTTATTAAGCAAAATTAGTTTAGTTTTCTTTTTCTTTAGGTGAATGTGTAGAATAGATTTGTATTAGGCCAAGTACAGCCTACCTTTCCATAAGTTTCATAAATCTGGACTAAAAATAGAAAGCTGTCCTAAGCTGTATCATGTTCTCATTATTTCAACAGAATTGCATTCATATTTGATCTGGATCTAATGCCTAGTGTACTTCATCTCTAATAACTTATGGTTGAAAACAAGGCAGAAACTTTCTAGTGGCATTTTCCTTCCGATTTTTTTTTACTCCAAACCTTAAAGGCAAGAAGGGTTTCACTTGAACTCAGATCTGAACCACTTTTTTTCTTTGAAATAGAGCAAGATCAGATCGATGTGGAAAATCAGAACCATTGCATTGTTTGCTTGCTTTTTGACTGCTAGCAATGAGGTTCTTTAAATGCAGTGATTGTAAAGGCTAGATTGCTGGAGACTGAAAAAGATGGATTATATTGTGTTGCACTGATTTGGAAGGATTAGTAAAAAATGTACAATACCATTTTTAAGTTAGTCTAGGTGAAAACAACCAAGGCTTGGAATAAGACCAGTAGAAATTTGAGTGCTTAATTGCTAGGGTTTTTCTGAGATCACCTCCAAATTCTTTAATTCTTCGGAAAGGATAGAATTTTCTGCCAGGGACACTTGAATGGATTGGAGCCTTCAGAGAACCAAACTTTACAATAGATTAGAACTGCCTGGAAATTCAGTTTTTCCTTTCAGTAGAAAAATGTGATACAACAATAATAAGATTTATTAGAATAATCAGTGGTGGGAACATTTTGAAGTGTTTCTCTGCCTGACTCTTGAAGTGACTTAGTTTTAATGATACCTAAAGCACTCTGACAGATGAGAATTACCTGCAAAATGCACTTATGTTTACAGCTTGCTTCTAAAATGGATTTTATTGGCAGAGAACAAATGACAGATCATCTTGCAAAACAGCGTAGTGCTTAGATTGCTATTGTGTTAATGCACGGATATGTTCAGTTTCTTACTCACTGTGAACTGGTTCAAGCCCAGTTTCCTTCAACAATCATGAGAAGTGGGAAAGCCAAGTTTCGGAGTGAGGACACTGTCCAATCCAGTTAACCTGGACCTGTTTTGCTCAGAGATCTTCCATGGAGGAGGAGGAGGAGGAGAAGGAAAGACAATTCTGAGTAACAACAAACGGTAACAACATCCTTTCAGGAAGGAGAACTTTTGGACCCTGAACATCTTCTAGCTAATCTAAAGCTGAAATCTAAGGTCTCTCACTTACAAATTCCTTACCAGTGCCTAGCACTGGATCCTTGGCAGATGTGTACTTTCTCTTGTGTGTAGGGAAGGGTGCTCTCTATCCACTGGAGCCAGAATGCAATCCTAAAAGTCTTTCATTAAGACTGTCCTAATTATTTGGCTGGAGTGGTCCTTCTGTAGCATTCTGCAGGATAACCAGGAAAATCCAGGCAGCAACTTCCTATGCTATACTGCACTTGAAACTAGCTTAGTCTCTCACAAATTAAATTTGTACAGAAGGGAGCACCCTGTCTTTCCACACCTCTGCATGATCTAATACCAAATCTCTATCTGTTCAGGTAGAAAAGTTCTCAAAGACCAGTGAGATGTATTGTTGTTTGCATTTTTTTTCCTCCATACAGCCTGAATGAATCTTCTACTGTTTCTTTCACTTATTGAAAATTTATGCCTGTGTTTTAAAAACTGTCTCTCTGACAACTGATAACTGAGCATAAAATTTGATTTTCATTCTTATCCCTCTCCCTTTTGCAAGTTTCGTTCATTAGAATCTTAAGGCATACACTGTGCCATCACTTTTGTGCTTCAAAACAATCTACAGAACCATCTGTGCAAATCAGTACTTACAAAGGACTGACACTGCTGCTGTAATATCAGTCAGGTGATAATGCCTGAGTATTTTGGATAGTTGTGGTCTTTGGGGACGTGCAGGTCGAGTAGATTGTTTTTCTTTTTAGTCATAGTAGTGACAGATTTTTTTTTCCTTCCTCTTTTCTTTTTTTTTTTTTTTCCTGTTTTAAAGACTTTTTTCAGGAAGAATAATAGGTCATTATCTAAGCGGGTAGCTTAGATATGACCTATTATTCCAGAAATGGCCATGACTGCAGCTGCTTGAGGTGTCAGTTGGAAATGAACCTTTTTATTAATAATTCTATATGCAATTCATCACTGTCCTCCAGCCCATCTTAACTCGTTTATGCTTACCTTTTCCTACCATACTTCTACATGGGAACTGGCCTATTAAATCTGCAGTCTTAATACGTGTTTGGTGCTGGGTTGTTTGAGAAATCTCCCTTCTGTCTATCATCTGATACTTTCTGTCTTTGTGTGGAGTTTTATTCGGCTTGTGTTTTTTCCCACACACATGCTCACCCTGTGGCATCTGTCTTTTCTAATTCCCAGCGGAGCTGAATCTCAGAAAAATCTTGAGTCAGATACTAAAGTTCTGTTTGTATTAATGAGGATAAAGCACACAGATGGTAGTTGAGTCTATGGGAGCGGTATGTTAGTGCTGTTGGCAGCCTTGCATATCAGCAAGTCAGGTGGTCTCTTTTCTGTCTCACTCTCTCAGAGTTTTGGGATTTTTTGTGACCTCTTTCAAATAAGTTGCTTTTGTAGCGTTTTGTCTGTAAAATGAGTGGGAATATTTACCTGTCCACCATAGGAGATGAGCGTAGGAAGGGAAGAGTAGAAACACAAGGTCAAATAAGCTTTGCTACTATTGTGGTAATATCTGGATATCCCAGCCAAGCCGGCAACCTCGTGCTGTAAGGTATTATACAAACATTCAGTGGGAGACAGTAAGAAGCTTCAAGTCAAACAAGGGCAAACAAAAATGGAGACCATAAAGAGGCAGGAAGATTTCAAGGTGATGCTGTAGCATTAGGAGGTGTTACTGAGTTGGAAAATACTATTTAAGATTATTAGTAGACAACACTATAATGCAAGGGATTTTTTTTTACCAAAATAATTTAGTTTAAAATCTATAAAATAAAAACTACTTTAACTTTTTTTTGAGAAAAATCTATTTCTCTTTTAATAGTAACATGGTACACCATGAAATTTTCATTCTCCTCCAAGCAAAAATTGCTAAAGCCTTAATCTTTATTTTCTATCTGAAATACCATATCTCTGTATTAAAATACTTGCAAGTTAATACTGAGTAGTTAGAATGGTAGTTAGATTAGGCTGAGTCTTTGCCTGGTTTTCTGATGAGTTCTGTGGTTTTGTTGTTACAGTGATTATAGGCTGTCTTAATTCAGATTTTGCTATCTGCCAATATGTCCCATTTAATTAAAAAATATGCAATTAATGATTAATGAGCTCATGAGTTCATCAGCTTAGAGACATTGAAACAGGAGATTTCTCTGTTGGGGAGACATATTCCAAAATATGGACTGAGCTTTGGATTTTGCGACACTGAAAACAGCCTGTCTCAAAGGTTAACAAAGTGTGAATATTCAGATGTTTGAGGCTGATTTCAGATGATGTACTCAACAGGAAGAAAGCTCTATGTTTTGTCTGTCACCTAAAGCACTGATAAAGGTGATAATGTCACTACAGGTGTCTCTCTTCCAGCAGAGCTTGTCATTCATCTTAGTAAATTCAGTAGAACTGCTGAGGAAAATGCACCCTACTTTTACCAAAGCAGGAGTTCAGAAATCACTTCCATAAATTAGTGTCTAAAGGGTCGAGCCATAGTTTTGCTGCCTGCAGCACATACTTTGGATGCTATGATAGACACATGAGAAATATCACATGAAATCATGAAAGGTTTGTTAGTATGTCTGATGTTGAAAGATAAAAGTTCCTCATTATACTATGGAAACTTCAGCATTTTAATATTTCCTGACCTGCTTGGTTATGTAAAGCTCTTCAATATGCTGCTGTCTTCCCATGCTTCAGACACAGCTTGAGGAGGAAGGGTGTGTTTGAGAGTCATCCCCTCGTGGGGCGAGGCTTAGACAGAGCAATGCTGTGGTCAGCAGAGCTCAGATGTTGCCTGTGTCCCACAGCTGAGTCAGAGCTGCGGATAGACTAAGCTGACTCGGAGCCTGGGGCTTTGCAGAGTGGAATCTTATTTGCTTGAGAGTGGAATCTCAGTGGGGGAAACTATTGCTGCTCCCAGTTTTGCATTGTGGCCTGTTGGATGGGTGAGGGGTGTATTAAAAACTTGCATGTGCAGTGTTAATAACGAAACCTTCCTTTTCCAACTGTATCATGAAGTGTGTTTTAGCCTTTTCAGTAAGGCTTTAGATTAATTTTGCTCTTAAGCAATGCAAAGGTTTCTTTATAGGCACCCTGAGCAGTTTATAAATTTCTGCTGCCCCTAGGTAGCAGGATTTAAGAGGTCTGAAATCACAGGTAGAACACAAGTGAGCAGTTTCTGTGAAACACCTCAAATATTCTACAGTGCTAAAAATAAGGGGATTTTTTTTTATATGGGGTTTTAATATTTTTCATAGAAACATACAGACCATTACAGATTTTATAAGGAATATTTCTATGTACGTATGAAACCTGTAGGCTTCTTGTATTATGGTGACCTTATTAACATAATTTTTATGCACAAAAGGCCATAAAAACAGACCTACTGATACGTTTTGTCTTATTTCAGACAATGTAACTAATCTAAATGAATGCTTCTGGGCTGGGCTAGCAAGCTTAATCTATAGATAAGAATTTTCAAAATTGATGAACTATTCTTGGAAACAGCATTTGCTTTGTGACATGATAGAAATATGTCAAAATGAGAAATACTCTATATAGAAAAAAATAAATTAATATCTAGGAGAAAAAAAAAATGTAGTGTATGTGTCTGATTTATTTGCCTGCAGGATGATAACTGGAAATGTCAGCCAGGTAAACATGCATCTGCAATAGTCTGTAGTTTGCATCCTCATCTATTTTTCTCCCAGCAGAAACTGTATCTTTAAAACAATCCTTGTGTGATTAAGTTCTATTTCTGTTTCAGGCTAAAGTGATGTACTTGATATCCACTGATAGGAATGTGTTCCTGCACACCTGATGTCCTCATGGGCTCTGTGAGCTATATCTGTATGTGCCTGCCTATGCTCCTGAACACGGCCTAATCCCAGGGCACTTCAGTGTTTTGAGGGCTTAACCTATAATATCATCTCTCTGCTGCCCTGTCTCTAGGTAAGCAATCACAAGATGCCTGCCAAATGCTTAATCTACCAGTAAAGACTCGGTAGAGATATTATCTTCTATAGTACCAAATCTGCTTACTACTTCAATCCACTCAGTTTCTTCGTCAGCTTTCTAGTCCTGAACATGGGAGTGTCTTTATAAAAAACAACGAAACAAATCAAAACAAAAACCTTTGAATGAGAAGATAAAATGCACCAGACAAACTTGCCAGCATTCATAGACCCCTAATAGGCAGGATGGCTTTAAGGTGTCTAGTCTGCAAGATTTCTGGAGCTGTTCAAAATAGTTTATGGAAAAACAAGTTTAAAAAATATACAAAAAAACCAAACCACAAACCAACCAACTAACTAAGCAAAAAAAGTCACAAACAAGGAAACAAAACCCCAAATAAAAAATACTGTATACCCTCCCACCCCACAACAACAACATAAAGAAGCAGAGAAGAAACCTTAAACAAAGAAATGTGTTTGGTCACAATGGTACTGGTGTGTAGCTGAGCTAATTTGGTTTTCATTTATCTTTGAGGATAACCACATTGTTTTTCAGCAAATAGTGCATGGCTAGTTATTTTGCAAGGGCTTGGGCATATTGGTAACACCAAAGCACAATTCAGCTGTTTTCTAGGCCTAGTTGACTGTGCTGTGCCTTCTGATAAGGCCACAAGTAAGAACTGGGATAAGGCCACAAGGCTTGTACTTACAAGATTGAAACTCCATATAAAGTGGAATCCCTTGAGAGTCTAACCCAATCACTGGAACCAGACACACACATGCACATGTTGCTTGTTCTGTGGGAGTTAAATATTTGTTTTCTTTTTGTAGTGTTCATGACCTTGTCACTTAAGGTGACAGGTAGTTTTAGGCTTTTCCTGGCTTTGGGGATATGCTGCCTCTCCTGTCATTCCCAGAGCTAATGAATATTTGGGAGGAGTCTTTATAAAGCTGGCATCTCATGTTCTGAGGACAAACTCTGTTACATTTGCCAATACTCTTCCTGCTAGTTCCCGCAACCATTTGTACTTAAAGAGAACATTTGTACAGTTACTTTTTTAAAGCTGATTTTGAGTATCTTGTATTTCCCGCTCTGAAGGGAGTTTGAGAAAAGCTCTCTTACCCACAGAAGGAATAAAAAGGGTGGTGCCCATACCACCTTGTCTATTGAAATGTATCCTTTTCTTCTAGGAATAGGGTCTTTAATTCTCCTAGGTTTTTTTAAGGGTTGATCCATGGTTGTGGTCTGCAGGCAGCAAAATGAAGGTGGAAAAAAATTAATAATTTATCATAAATCAGGCTCTTTCAGGAGTATCTGAATTCACAATGAATACATAAAGCTGAGGTCAGATAGTTTAGCTTTGATAACAAAAGTCCATTTTTAAATGCTAATTAACCCCCCAAGTGTACATTTTTAAAAAAAATTAAAATCTCTAATAATTTCACTTTGAAGTTCCATTTTCTATTAAAGAAAAAAAAAAATAAAGGAAACTATGCAGCCTCTCACATTTGTCTGGAAGGGACCAAACAGCTGATTAAAAGAATGAACCCTAAGCGTAAAAGAAAAATTTAATGACATCTCATGAACAATTAAAAAGACCATTTGCATTCTTCTAAGTCTATTAAAAAAAAAAAAGGAAAAGGTTTGACGATAGTCACATGCTGCGAAGGGATAGTAAAAAGAGCACTAAATGCTTTTCATGATTCCTCCTGAACCTTCTGATAGCACAACAGGATGCTTATTAGCATGCACATTGCTATGACCTGGTTTACTACAGCTTTGCATTTAGGCAGGTGTTTTAAAACAGGGGTACAAATTTTTATTTTCTTTTTTTCTGTCTCAGAACTCTGATTCAAATATAGACAAGTTGTGCCGCCTGTATGTCTGTTCTTTCCATAGGGACTTTCTGGCCTCTTGGATGAAGCAGATGACTTTAGATCTTGCTCAAATGTATAAGCCTTTTGAAAGCTAGAAGAAAAGTGAGTTATTGGTCTCCAAGGGAAATTCACTTCCTTTTTCAGTGAGTGAATGTGCATTCTGAATGCGCAGGGAATTTGGTGTGTCCCTCAAACCCCAAAATTTATCAAGCATCCGTTGATGCTGTGTTCTAGCCCCAACAGCATGTGTGGCACAACTGAGAATTCCATATTAATTTCAATCTCTCCTACTGGCTCCATGTGCAACAACAGTGTTATCTGATGTGAAAAGGGCTTAGAGAGGAAGTAACAGGCCATGCAACCCATGTTACAGCTGTAGAGGCCAATGGACAGCTGGGAACATCTATGGGTATTTAAATATGATATGAATGTGTTGTGCTCATAAATCACAAAACTGAAAAAATACCTAATACTTCTACAATAATGTCTTAAGTGCCTGGAAGTCTAATTGTTCTGATGTGAAACAGGTGGAGGGAGCTCAGAGCCTTGGGAAGTTCTGCGAATCCTTCTTTTCCATGCACGTTCAGTCTCATACAGTTCACTGACCATCTCTCAGTGGCTCTTTTTTGGGAATAGTTTGTTCTGCAGTCAGACCTTCCCTGTGATAGCCCAGCCTTCCGCTTTTTAGTCACTTACCAAATAAGCCAACAGAATCAGCTACAGGGGAAACTACAGGAAGATCATGTTTGACATTGCATAGAGTGTTATTTCTGATCAGCTACAATTCAGATTCAGCGTGATTTGGAAGGATAAACTTCTTCACTACCTCCAGAACAATTTCTATATATCACAATTTCTATATATCGCGATTTCTATATATCTATATTTCTTTGTCTTTATTTTTCTTTCTTTCTCTGTGTGGTTTGTTTTTTTTTTTCTTTAAATAGAAAAATGATTGTTCAAGCTGACAAGCAACCTGTAATTCTTATGCAAGCATGCAGGGAAGGCACAAGAGCAGCCTTCAAGGGATTAGAAGTGTCGAACTGTGCAACTCTAAATGGTACTCATCTAATTGATGCTTTACTTAGCAGGGGAGGAGAAAACTCTAGCAAATAGCGGTTATTTTGCTTTCAGAAAGAACACTGTCACAGACGTCTTCCTACAAATGCCACATCAGTTGCTAACAAGTTGTTCTGGGAGAGCCTTCTTGCTGATTTATGTGCTGCCACACAATTCCTTCCCAGTCACCGTGAACATGCTGTATTTTCTTTAATTTATTATGAAAGATTGCCTTGAACATGGACAAGAGAGCCAGTTAAGCAGCTCACTTTTAGATCCAGGGAGCACAGGAAATGAGTTTCATGTGTTGCATATGAAACAATGGGAAAATAGGTTATTTACTGCCTCAGTTGCAGAGATGCTAACAGCTGACTATTATGCATGGAGTGGGGGGTGCACATTGCTTTTAGTGCACATTACAATTTAAATTTAGTACTAAGCATGTCCCTCTGCTTTTACAGAGAAAGAAAGGTGTCTGTAGGCAAGGCATTAAACTGGGAGTCAGGGGACACAGGTTCAGTTCCTGGGTCTCTTGCAGAGCTTTTTGATTTTAAGCAAATCACTTTTCTGCCTCACTGTGGTGCTCTGAGATAAAACAGATGCTTAGGAGGGGAGTGGATAATGTATAGGGAGTGGGAGCTGATGAATAGGTAGACAGAGTCTCTATTCTTAGTCTTGTTACTTTTTTTTTACTTGTGGGGAATCTAGAAGAAGTAGAAAGTTTTGCATTAAGAGAGCTAACACAAGCTGCAAAGAATCCCTGCCATGTGCAGATAGGTGTTTTCTTAGAAGACAAGACATGTACAGGGCTGTTTTACTGTGAACGGGGTCTGAGAGGTTTCAGCACATCTTAGAACAATAAGAATAACTCCCATCTGGTTCCAGGGCAGGCAAAGATGGTCCATAATTGTTAGTGGTGGCACTGTATAACCAGGTAAACCCACTATGTACCATTGTACCTCTGATGCTCTATTCACCTTCAAAACTGCCCTTGGAGGGCAGACTCTAGTAAAGCAGTCATGTCCCGCAGAAGAGCAGTGGCAGCACTGGACTTGGTGTTGGGAAACAAGGACACAGCAAAGCTTGAGACTTTTGTGATTTGGAACGACATCTAATTTTATGTTCTGCTCTTTCTTCCCACATGCAATGAGAGCTTTCCTTTTTGGGGGGAAATTAATGCTTTTATTGCAGAGGAAAGCTAAGGAATCTCTAGCCAAGATATGTAGTCAGTACAACATGTCATTAATAATAAATAACAAGGAAAGCTGTTCCTTGTTTAACCCATTCAATCCACTGAAATGTTCAAGCAAGTTCTTGTGATATAAAAATCATAGATATTCATGAAGCAAGCAAGCTTTTTTTTTCCCCCTCCCTTTATATTGTATGTGCATTTAGATTTATACTTCTGGTGGCTTTGTTATATGATTTCTTGAAGGAGTATTCCTGCTGCTATGTGGATGTCACCTTTTACAAGTGACAGGAAGATTAAGTAAAATGCTGTACAGGATAATTATAACAAGACTATTGGCAGCCTGTAACACAGTGTAAATGACACAACTAATTTTGCTGTTCAGACATAATGTATGTGGCAAATTTTACCTGTAGCTGTACTTTCGCCAACTTATATTGTCTCCAGAGGCATGTGTTGCCTATCACTTTGACCACGAGTCAACCATAAACTCAGCATAGCCCTTCTACATGATGTCTTTAGCGTGTGAGTAGCTACCCTGTGACATTCATTTCAGCTGCAATTAATTGTGTCACTTGTTGGAGATCTTGTCTCATCGCATAGATATTTTATTTTTTTTTAATTCATATCAGCTGTTTTCTAACTGATCCTCTCCTGTGAATTTTCTCTGCTAAGAAAAATAACAAAATAATATACTGTATCTCATGGCCTGGAGAGAAATTTTGGCAGTTTTTATGTACTTATCCCTGTAAGATTGACCAGATTCTAGTTATGCATATGTTCAGTGACTCCATCCTGATATGCCCTTGACTTTCTCATAAGTGATATTGCAGTCATTCTGATTTGAAAAACAAAGCAACGCCAGCAAAGCATAATAATGGAATGAAAATCTCCACTGTGAGAGCTTTGCTTGCGCTGTTCTCTTCTTCCACCTTCCACACACAAACTCTTTCAGAGCAATTAACTGTCACAGAGTCAAAGCAGCTAATGAAGCTTTCTTCCCCAGCCTTGCCCCATTGACCAGTGACTCAAGAGTCCATGTGCAGTGTCAGGGATGAGCTGAGTTACCAAGAACCATGCACTGTGCATCCTTTATGCAAAGATGAACCTCTTAAACTTGTTTGCTTATATTAATAACATCTGGAGTCAAGGAATTTTGCAGATGGCTTTTAATTGCTTACAGGGGTTTTTTTTTAAATTTTGAAAAAGCAAATTATTTATTTTAAAATGCAAGCAGACTACACATCTGGGATAACAGATATTTTAACAGATTTTTTTTACTTATGATTTTTTTTTTCTTAAACTTTGAATTGCATGGAAAAAAAGTTGTTTCTCTTCAAGCCCAGACAGCATCACCTTGGATGTTCAAAATGGATGACATTTGAACATGGGGTAGCTGTTTATATCTATGCATATTGGCTTTAAAATGTTGCTGTTGTAATTATCCAGTGTTCCATACCTGCCAGGAGGACTGCAGCAGGAGAAAGAGGTCAAAGGCAGTGAAGATGCTTTCAGTTAAATCCAGACTTGCCCTTTAGCAGAGAGACCTAGGTTTGCTGGAGCTGAAGTTTCTGGAGGGTTGGGATAGTTCTTGCTTCCACATCAACTCACTAGAGAAGACAATATTTCTACATTCAAAGACAGAAATGCTAGAGACTAAGGCTGTTAAAGACTTCATATTGTGTGTTATTTTATTAGCCTAATTGAGAAAGATCTGCCATATTTCTCTTAATAACCATTACCATATTTTGGCGTTCAATTAGACTAGGCAGGATAATTAATATTTCAGTGGTCTTGTCAGGGTCATGCCCAGCGACTGCTGTTTTGTTCTAAGGAGACTTAGACAGGATCCTGATGGATCTTCTGTGGCATGCCCTGGCCGATGCCTATGAGGTGCTGTTAGAAGGGGTAATGAAGAGAGATTGCTGTGGTGTCTGCATTACACAGCTTGGAGATTTGCCCTGTGTATAACTCAGGTGACAGCTTGGATGAAGGATATCTACTGAAATTCAAGGTGATTGATGCTGTGTTTATGAACTGGGAGAAGATACTACAGAAGTGTTCATATCTGTCCATTTGAAGAGACATACCCTATTATCTCTTGTTCAAGCTAATATTGTGTTCCTTGTAGGCCAAGGAAATTAATACCTGCCATCTCACTTTCTCACAAGGAAAAGGCTGTGGTCTTTTGTGTCAGAGGTGGAGGTCTCCACTGAGATCCACGACACCTCCTTTTAAGAAGGGGATTAGGATCAGTCTAGATCTCTTCTACAGCTTTTTAACAAGGTGGCATAACTACATAACTGCAGAGATATTTTTAAGGGCACAGACTTCACAAGGTGGTGGTGAGCAAAGACATTTATTGCACAGTGATTATTCCTTATACACCAGAACACAAACAGGAAATAACTCTACACAACAAAGTGCTCCAGTGAACTATCGTGTTTCACAACTTTACCTTTTATGGCAACAGCTAAACATTACCTTTTAAGGTAACAAATGGTGTTTCTCACTTGTGACAAGTCCTGCGGCTCACAGGCCCACAATGCACTCTTTCCACTTCCCCTGCCACCAGGATGTTTTTTACTGGTCTCAAGGTTTCTTCCGGACCAGAGACAGATGGTCATTTTGGCTTTCAAGGCCTGTTGCTCTGTTACCTATACCCTGTAACTCCACACATAACTTATGCCTGAAGTCCTGTTTGAAATGATTTGTTTCTCCTCTGGTGATTTTGCTTAGAGATGAAAACAGCCTTCTACATCAACCAGACAACTCTATCATTCCTTTCTCCCAAATGGTGCAGAAGTGTTGCTGTCTCTTAGTCAGTGCTCAGCTCTGTTTCCCTGGGGCTGTACAATGTACTATTGGTCTTGGCTATCATGTGGCTCTCTCCCTCTTATTTCTCCATTTCCAACCTTCCCAAAGTAAGCTGTAGAATTCCTCTTGGACCTGCAAACCCACAATATCCTGTGGAGGTTTAAAATTATGACTGAAATTTTTAAAACATCCATTACTTCTTCTAAGGATTCTGGCTCCAACTTCAGGTTTCAACAAAAACTCTAAAACAAGCTGAAGTTGTATCATAGTCTCATATAGTGAATGTGAGTTATTTTCACTCAGAGAGGATGCCAAAGTTGTAACAGCCTGAAAGAATTAGTGAATTTTTAAAGTACTTTTTATTGCATCTCTCATTCTTTTCATAACTGAATTAGTAAAACTCTAGCAGTATTTTGTATTACACTTGCTTTATATGTAATTAAAGCATTAGGTCATCCCAGGGTATTTTATTACAAGAAAATAACTTATTTTATTAAATCTGGAAAATTGAACCATTTTAAGTTGTTAAAATAATTGAAGAATTTAAAGTTAATTGTTATTCCATGACTAAAAGAAAGGTCAAACATATAGTAATTTACTTATATGGAATTAAAATCACAATATGCAATTAATTTCTTTGCCATTCCTTTCTGGGTTGAGAATGTCCATTTTTTCCTACATAGAAGTGAAAGACAGCAGGTGAGAGAGAGGATGACCAAACCTTCTGTTCAAATCTGAAAATTCACTTTAATGCATTTCCTGATCACAACTGTTTGGGGTTTTTTTTTTTTTACAAATTAAGTAGCTCTGGACAGTGAAGAATTTTACCTTTAAATTGCATCTAAACTACTCTATAAAATGTTTAAGTGATAAACAAGTACAAGAGAACTGAGACCAAGAAAAACAGCAGGTAGCACACTGAAATCCCTATGCCTTGTTAAAAGTAAGTAAAAACAAAACAATTCTTGGATGGTTCAAGTTTCCCAGACTTGGACCTATTGCCATTTTTCTATGTGGGCTTTACGTTTGTCCAGCCTTTAGCAAAGGTCTCCTGGGATAGGAATGAAAAGAAGAAGGAAATCAAGGACAGACAGTGGATTTTATGGGAAAACCAACCAGTGGGGGTAGAAGTGACAGCTGAGAACTTAAAAATTGCTTGTGATGCTTTCTTATGAAAGCATCAGAAAGATCCAATGAGGTGAGCATCGCAGAGAGGACCCAGAAAACACCCATGAAGGGGATTTCTGCTGCTTTAGTGCTGCTTGTGTGACTGAGTTGTACCTTTGATTTCGGAGCAGTCTGGCAGGAGCAGTCTTTGTGCTCATGTTCGCTCACAGGGCAGGTTCACTTATCTTCATATTCCTGTATTTCTGATCACCAATCATTCAGACTGGGACACCAGCTACTAGGTGTCACCAATTCCTCTGAAAGATCATACATATGAATTTCATTTTGATGTGTCAGGACTCATTCGGAGACAGAGTCAATGAATTTCAATTACCTTGCTGTATAAGCACAGTTAATGTTTTTAAAAAAATCACACCGCATAAAAAACCACGAAAACAAAACCAACCAAACAAGAAATATTCCTCACAACTTGCATTTTCAGTAGTCTTTATCCAGCAAGAGCACAGTTTGGTTTTATTTCAGATATATCATGATAAATACAGCGCCTAAGCTTCTTCACAAAAGTAACAAAAGTAACACCCATTTCCATATGTACCTTTCTACAGAAGTGGAATAGAAGTCTGTCTGAATGTTTGTCTTGAAAAAGAAAATACTTTTTCATATATGGAAAAAATACCATTAACCAAGTCAGTATTTTTGGATCATAAAGATAATAATGACAGCAAAGTTAGAAGGACAAACAAACATAATGAGCAACCCAAACAAGAAATCTGAGCTATAGCTGTCAAAGCAAATAGCAAGAAAATGAAACTGTCTGATTGAGTTCAGCCTTCTACACCTCAAATAATTTCTTGTCAACCTTTTCTCTGTAAGCTGTGGTAAAAGCTAACTTAAATCATCCCTGCTGTCATCAATCCTGTTTTCAACGCTGCAATTGGAAAGATGTACTACCAGTAATCAATTAGAAGACACTACTGCTATATAGTGCCATGGCCCATGAAACAATAGTGCCATATCAAGACTACCTTGTCCTTCTTAGTGTCCTTGCTACCAAAGATGACCCCTAAGAGGAACAAAACAGTGAGTAATGTTCTGTATGTGCCTCATTTTCTTTTTCAGAGAGCTGAATTAACATAGCTCTGAAAATCTAAAGGAAACGGTTGAAAATTATTGTATACCTTTATCTGTGACTCACCTAAGTGTATGTAACTAACAGTAAAAGCTGTTTCAGCCTCTTCTGATTTGGCTGAAGAGAAGCTTCTAATTAGTAACTTATCTAGTAAATTAAATAGACTGAATCCTTATGCATTGTAGGAAATGCAGAAGAGAGGAGGAAAAAAAAATAACACTAGGCATTGCTTCAAGGCATAAATTTTCTGTAGTTTAGTTAATAAGTGCTGATTTTCATTCAGAATGTATTTTGTCACCACTGCTTTTCAGGGTACTCAGTGTAAAGAGGCCCAGCTCCCTCACTGAGGACTCTTAGTACAATGCAACACACATTGCCCAGCTCGAATTTAATGAGAATGCATCCTGGGGGCTGGAGAGAATTGCATAAATTGTAGGTATGATTCATGCTGCTTATTAACTAAATGCTTCAAGTGTTGCCAGTTGAAGTGGCCACGTTTCAGTCAGCAAGTTTATATATCAGGCTGTAGCAAACTGTAATTGATCTGGGTCATGGATGCACATTCACAGATGTGACGGTCTAAAGCAGGATTATTGCAGATGGCAGAGGTGGTGAAGTCTGCAGTTGCCCATGAAAAAAAAACAAACTTTTAACACTATGATTTTATCAAACCATAGCTATTAGGTTGTGATTTTTTTTCACGCTGTCTGAATAGTTCCATTGTTGGGCTTTTGGTTTGTTTTTGACAGTAATATTAGCATAACTCATCATATCCATGATGAGCTGTCACACCTACTTCACTGAAAAATTTTAATACATACATGCATTCCAGAATCAAATTTTACATGCTTATCAAGGTGTTCATTTGTTCCTGTCATAGTTTGCTTAGGTGGTGCTGAATTATAGTTTGCTGAAAAACTCTTTGCTTAGTAGACTCAGAAAAATATTTTTTTTTTTATTGCCACCACTGAGCATGCTCCCTCCCCTGCCACTTGCTGGGGATATCCTAGTCGCATTCTGTGGGGCCTCAGGACAAGATTTCAAAACAGAGCAGAATTTCTCATGCAGGTGGAATTCGAGTAAACCAGCACTGTGATTTGGCAAGGTTTTCTGTATAATTTATGTTAGTACAATTTGCTTTTACTGCAAGCTTTGTATAGTGATGTTATTTAAATGACTGTTAAAATGTTTTTGCCAGCATATGTTCCTGGCCTTTCCATACATATTTTAGACTACAGCAGTGGTGCTGTGCTTGGTTTTAATGAAAACACTTTGATCAGCAATAAATCATGTAAGAGATCACTGGAAGTAGGCAGGTGGGTTTTCCTGTCTTTCAGATGAAAGAGATCAAAAAGGAATAAGGATAGTCACCAGACAAAAACACAGATGAGACCTTGGAGTCTAGGCTGCAAAATGATAAGAAAGTGTAGGTAGGTGTGCAAGGTGCTAAACTTGAAGAGGAATTTTTGTCAAAGGACTCTTTAGAGCAAACACTGAGCTGAAAGATGGTCATAAAGAAAATAAATGTAGAAGAGCGGTCTTGAATCAATGCAAATTACTTGGATCCACCTTGAGAAGCTTTGCTTTTTTGCTGAGGAAACTGAAGGGAGATTTCTATATACAAAATAAATTAAGGGTAATCGTTCTGTTTAAATAAATCTGTGCTTCCTACCTTCATCCATTAATGTCTGACAGAAGGGGTGGTAATTTTAAGCAATGAGAGAGTTTAGCTAATCATCTCTAATATCTAGCTTTATCCTTAGGGAGAAACTGACTGTGTTTAGAAACTATTGCTTCTCTTTATCCCTGTATGAATCTTTTCCTCTCAGATATCTAGAAAAGTTGAAACTAAGCAGCCTATATTTGCAGAAGGGGAGAAGACTTTGGTAATGTGCAAGGGAGAGTTTAAAGAAACAGGACTGGACATTGGAGAAAGCAGTTGGCAGGAGCTTTCATGGACTTGGGAGCAGGTACTCCAGGGAGCTCACATGAGCAATCCAAATACAAAAAAGAGTGTCATATCAAAAGGTAGTTCTTGTTCTTTGTTTAAATTGTAGATTTAAACAATGCTGGCTCCATCAAGGGCATCATCTACATACCCTCTCGCCTCTAGCAAAGATCTGATGTCTGGCAGAGAAGGTACATGGCCAAATCACAATCAAATTCAGTGGGACAATCTGGTGTGCAGGGAATATAGACTGGAAGAAAGAAGCTGACTGGAATTCACAGTGGTAAGAAGCAGAGGGTGAGGGAGACATTAGGCTCAACAGTTTTGGGAAGGATGTGGCTCTGGGCAAAGGCTGTGTGGAAAGGACTGGGAAACAAAGCTTGAAGAGGAATAGGAAGGAAAAACCTAGGTCCCTGGCAGTCACCCTATAAAACTAGGAAGAAACCCACAGCTGCATATTTCACAAAAAAGCTCTGAACCAGAAACAAGAGGCAAGATGACAAAACTCTGTTCCTCCAGAGGTTGCTCCAGCTGTGGACACTGAACTTCTCAAAGAGTTGCTCCATTTACACAAGTGACAAGGGACATGTGTGGCAGATCAGAGGGTGTCTGCCCTGCCTTCTGAGGCATGTACATGTGGATTAGGGAACACGGTGCAGTTTCTAGTCTTTGACATTTGGTTTGCTTTTTTAATTTGTGGATGTTCTATCAAAACATCCTCTGTTTAAAAGTAATTTGGGAAAGCAGTCAATTAGCACTTCCTATTAGTAACATAAGTTTATTCTTTCTGGAACAACCTGTGAGAAAAAGGATAAAGATGTATGTGGAATATGCTGTGTGTTAAATTATGTGTAGGGACACACTTTTTAAATGTTCAAATTGAAATATTTAACAGTTCTGCTTATTCAGTGAAAATCATTTGAGAAAACCTGATTTTATAAGATTAACACAGGTTTTCTCTTATTCGTGTCTTCTCTT